>SNQJ01S0077869.1:26212-39145 GCA_010110895.2 Picea sitchensis | reverse complement strand
CACCGAATAAACTGTCAGAAGACTGATCGCGTCTGCCATAAGTTGCACGACCATTCAAAGATTGCAGCTCTGTGTTGTCAGAAGCCATGCAGACGCAAAGCTTTCAATGCTACGTCTCGATCTTGTTGTTGTTGTTGTTTAAGTATATGTAGGCATTTTTTCCATTTTTGTATCTATCAATGGTTGAGTTGAGCTCTCGGTTGTAAATCTTTAGTGAAGCACTGATACTCTGGTTATGTATCCACTTTTGATACTTCTTGCCTAATGAATGCCAGTTTCTTTTACGCCTTTGTTACTCTGTGTTTGAATCGCTCAGAATTGGAGGTTCCAGTCGAGCCGTAGTTGTTATAGGACGATGTTGGTAGGATCACTGTAACAGTTATGATGTTTCTAACTAGGTCCTGTGATTTGTCGATCACTGAGTGACTTGGAATTGGAGGATCCAGTCGAGTCCTCCTCAGCTTCTTGAGACCCTGAATCCAAGAGAATCTTGCTCAGTGTCTTTCTTCTGCAAATAGCCGTAAGCTTGTTGCCTAAAGATGTTTGTTCATTTTCCTCACTAAGTCTTCCACCTACTCACCCTTTTATCAACCCACTGGCTGAAGTCGGATCAAGACCTCATTTGTCACCATATGTGCCAGATTCAGTTTCCTGAGTTAGAGTAATATCTCCTCGAGTTTTCCTCCATTTGATCACCCCTTTAAACAAATCATGACATTAAACTGATGGGCGTCGGGCTCTGCTCCTGCAAGCAATCCAGGAGTGACTTCCGAGTCGCCAACAGATTGTTATTTTGAAATAATTCGATATCAATTTTGCTTCGACGAAGTTTAAGAAATTGCTAGTTTTTGTTGAGTTGATATCGAACTTCCCTCGACTAGATGAGGAAATTTTTCATGATGATTCATTCACAAATAAACATATCTTTCTTATATCATCTTTAGACCCCCGGTATGGAGAAATTCTAATTTATATTCAAACCTTGAAGCTACCCCAGCATCTGTTGAGAGACGATCCATGATGTATAAGTCATCAGGCTAAAAAATACCTTATCATTGGTGACACTTTGTATCATCAAGGAGTAGATAATATTTTATGTAGTTTCTTGACTCACGAGGAACCTAAGTTTGTTATCAATGACTGTCACAGTGGGACTTGTGGTGGTCATTTATTCGGTCTTGCGACAGCCCAAAAAATATTGCAAGCCAGTTATTTTTGGCCATCAATTTTTAAATATTTTGTTGAAGCGGTCAAGAAGTGTCACCCTCTCCAAGTGTTCTCTTAGAAAATGTGCTCGCACCTAGCCCCTCTTCACCAAATTGTCACCATCAGTCCCTTCACCAAGTAGGGGGTAGATTTTATGGAGTGTAACCCAGCTTCGGCTGGGGGGCACCAACATATTATTGTGGCAATGGATTACTTTAATAAATGGGTAGAGGTCATGCCTACTGTTAAATCTGATTATAAGACTACAACTTTCTTCGTATTCAACCAAATTATAGCCTGGTTCGGAATCCCAAGAGAGATTGTCACTAATCATGGAAATCATTTTCAAAATTAAATGATGAAAGAGTTAGCATCAAAATTGGGGTTTCAGCACGGTCACTCTTCCCCTTACTATCCCTAGGAAAATGGACAAGTAGAGGTGGTGAATAAATCTCTCAAAACCATCTTGCAAAAAACTGTCAACCAGAGTAAATCTGACTGGCATCTAATGCTTTACTGGTACAGACCCCCTATCTCTCCTTAGGGTTGCACAACCTCTCGGTCCAGGTCTTTGCTTCTGGAGTTGGAACAACTCCATAGGTTCCTAACTGGAACCTTTATTTTCCAAATCCAAGGGCCCTTTCCCGTGATTTCGCCTATGCAACCCTGCACTAGGCATAAGATCTCAACTCTACATGATCACGGACATGACCATGGGCTTATCCTGAAGGGCATGTCACATTTCACACCTCGGGGTTTTCCCAATGTAACGAGTCCTGGGTTCCTCCAATCTAGAAACCCCGATGAGGACTAATAGAGGCTAGCTCCTCCCTTTCCTAAGTCCATGTGACCACGTGCCCATGACCACAAACCTTACCATTGAATGCTTCATGCTCCTCTAAGTCACAAACGATGAAAGCACATGGCATGAGATCTACGGCTTAGATCACCCCTGAACGATGACTACGATTTCTTCGGCATTTCACGTTTCGCAATTTCGCCTGGCACAAAGTTTGGTCACTCCTTCACTCGATTTCTAAAGGCCCAAGTAGTCCTTTGTCTCAGATCGATGGTTCTGGGCCTCCACAGATCCAGTGGCCATGATCTTGTCGGGATTTCCTGGTTCAAGGCTCCCAGTTGCTTCCCCTTCGTATTCCCAGTTGTCGAAACCCGAGGTGCTCCCTCTCTGCAGATAAACGGTCCTAATCTTCCAAGCATCAAATTGTCTGGATCTTCTCTAGATTTCGTGGACTAGGGGTCCCAACTCCTACCCTCTATGATCCCGATAACAGAAACCCAAAATAACCCCACATTATGGATCAACGATCCTAAGCCTTCGAATATTTGAAGGCCTAGATTCTTTCAGGGTTTCATGGGTCAAGAGTCCTTACTCTTGTCCTTTATGTTCCCAGTAACCAAAATCTAGAACACCTCCCCACTACAAATCAACGACTCTAAGACTTTGAGGATTCGATGGTCCTAATCCTTTCAAGATTTCATGGGTCAAGAGTCTCGTCTCCTATGCTTTGTGTTCCCAGTAGCCGAAATCTGAAAAGGGACCAACTACCATGATCTATTGGGGTTCGATGGTTTCCATTCTTCCTGGGGCATAGGCGTTAATGGATCTCACTGTTAACCTCTATGAAACTCCACTTGATCAAATGGATCACAGGATTTTGTGTCCCTCCCCAAAATCTCTCCACCGTCCATTCAGGTCTTCGCAGGTTTTTCCTCCTGGGTATATGCAATGTTAAAATTTGTGTGCCAATCCTGCATCAGACGACCACTGATTCTCCACTACCAATTCAACATTTCTCCTCCTCATGATCTTTTCAATCTTTCAGACATGGAATAATTTTCCAATTCTCCAAAGGTTTCAACCTTTGCTGCTCCTGGGAAATGGGTTCTTGGGCCTTCGATAACACTTCTTGAAGTGTTATTCCTCCTAAGCTTTGTCTGGTACAGAGTCTAATTTCATATGCACTCCTTGTGTCTAAGGGATCTCGATAACTCAGACCTGAGGGATTTATCATAGAGAAATTCCTCTCCCGATCTCTTGGTGTTCTCCTCTTACTTGATGCCCACCTTGCAAGGCTTCAAATGAAGAGAAACAATTGAAACTGGAAACTAACAATCACAGTTCCATCCTCTCCTATGGAGATTCATTCACTTGCTTAAAAACACAAAAAAAATAGATATTTCAAACACAATTCACACCTAATGCATTTGGATCAATTTTCCCTCTGTTATATTCACAAGTTCCAAAATGGCTACAAAACATCCTCTGATTACAATAGCTTTGAAATCTTGAAAAATTCCTGCTCACTAGCAATTTTTTCCTACAACTAACTTCCCTCTGTATTGCAGCCCTCTATCTGGGCGTACAAACTTCTACTTAACTTAGAATATTTCTAGGGTTTCCCCTGGCTACTTGTCTACTCTAGAGTTCATCCTATGCTATCTTAGTCCGATCGCATTCCAGAATTGAAGTGGAAACTCTTGCTCTGCTTGCGATTTTCAAAAACGTGCCTCAAAGGGTAAAGTTCAGCACTGGTTCAAGCGTTCCTCCAAAGGTAAATTCCGGTGCTAAGTTAAGGAAGATTCAAAATTGGCTACAACTACCAGCATTGAAGTTTTGGAAGAACTCCCATGTGGTGAGTATTCCTTCCTCTGCATGCTTGCCAACGATGCTCCTGCATCATACTCCCCTTGATGAAAACTCATGGACTCTTGTCCATGAGCTCTTGCACTGACATGCCATGCTTCTGGATATAAGCTTCATTCTCCCAACTGGCATCCTCTATTGGGTGTCCCTTCCATTTGATCAGATAGTCAAAATATTTCTTCCTCCTAGTCTTCTTGCCAATCCTCTGATCCACAGTTTTCTCCATTTGTGGCTTTTCTATTGTGGGCATTTGCTTTTCCCACTAGATCTTCACTTGATCTTCTGACCCCTCTGTTTCATATTTCCTATAAGGATACAGGTCTACAACATTGAATATGGGCAATATTCCCACATCATCTGGCAGCTCAATCTCGTAGGCACTTGCAGAAAACTTCCTCAAGATCTTATAGGGTCCTATATTCTTCATTTTTAACTTGTTGTATGTTCCCCTAGGGAAAATTTCTTTCCTGAGGTGTGCCAGAACCTGAGAAGAAGAAAAACAAGTCACTTCAGGAAGAACTAAAGGAAAGAGGATTTCAAAATTCAGACGCTAAAGAACTAGAGAATATGATTACTAAATTAAAAATAGAAGTTGAGGAAGACAAGAGAATTAAATAAACACTTAAATAATAGTAGAATAAATAGATGGGATTATTGGAAATTTGTAAGAATAGATTGTCACATTGAGAAAGTATCTTCAAAAGAAGAACATGCAAAGAAACTCCAAAGTTTTGGAAAATATTATTAATAGTCAAAGGCCAAATCATGAAAATTTCAGACTTGGATACAACTAGATAAAAAAGGGATCAAGCTCCAAAATAACAGATCAAGAAACATAACCAAGAAGCTATGCATAAATAGTCAGAGGAGACAAGAAGTTTTACAAGGAAGATCACAGAGACACTCCTCCACCCAGAAGATTCAAACTTCAGAATCAACGACAGTCGCAAACAAGAAGCCCTCACGAAGAAGAAGGGTTCAAAAGAGTAACTCATTCTAGAAGATCTATAGCTCCCAAGTATCAAACTATATTTCTTGTTTTATGTTATTAATGTAACAATTTTGGACATAATGATGTGAATTGCAGAGCAAATAACAGGAACAGAGACAACTGTGAAAGTTATGCACAAAATAATTATTCAAGAAATCCTGGTGAAACACATAACATAAGCTACAATAGGTTTGAATCCTTGAGTACTGATATGGAATGCTACAAGTGAAACAAATTTGGACACCTGGCCAAAGATTGTAGAATGATAGTTCCTCCAAGTGAATCACAACATAATAACAACAGTCATAGACATGAACCTCAAAGAATATGGATAAGGAAGAAAAATCAGTTCAACAATGAAGAATGCACACTTGCTCTACAAGCTAAACACAAGAAGCATGGTTGGTATGTTGACAGTGGTTTCTCAAAGAACATGACAGGTGATGAGGAAAGGTTTCTAACCTTGAGAAAGGAAAGAGATGGATCAGTCTCCTTTGGAAATGACGACTCAACTAGAATCATTGGAAGAGGCACAATCATAATTGGAAATAAGGATACTAATGCAGAGAATGTTCTACTAGTGGAAGATACGAAACACAATATTCTAAGTGTAATTCAATTGTGTAACCAAGGTCACAAACTTGTGTTTGATTCATAGAAGTGAGAGATAAGAAAAGAATATTTAGGAAGATTAGTTGTGACAGATGTAAGAACTTGAAGAAAAATATATGTATTAATTGAAATTGGAAATGAAAATTGTTGTCTAGGAAAGGAAGATGAAGTTTGGCTATGGCACAAAATAATGGGTAACATAAAATTTGATAATCTTGTCAAAGTCATGAAAAAGGAAGCAGACAAAGAAATTCCCCATATCACAAAGCCAACCAAAACTTTATGCAAGCATTGTCAACAAGGAAAGAAAACCAAGACCAACTTCAAGTCATAGGAATACTCCACAACAAAGTTGTTGGAAATTGTGCATATTGATCTAGTTGGACCAACTAGAACAAAAGGGTTGAAAGGTGAAAATTATTTAATTTTATTGGTTGATTATTATACAAGGATCACTGCATTTTGTTTTCTTAGGAATGAGTTAGCATTTTGTTTTCTTAGGAATGAGTTAGAAGCATTCTACAACTTCAAGATATACAAGGAAATGGCTGAAAATGAAACAGATTCAAAAATTAAATGTTTGATATCGGATAATGAAGGAGAGTTTACTTCAAAGGAATTTATAGAATTTTGCAGCAAGCATGGAATAAAAATGCAATTCTTTGTTGCTAGGAAACAAAAACAGAATGGAGTCATCGAAAGGAAGAACACGATAGTACAAGAAATGGATCGAACTATGTTAATGGATTCCAAGTTGATAGAAGTATTTTGGGCACATGTAGTGCATACAATAGTTCACATTCAAAACAAAGTAATGATAAAAAACAATAGTGATAAAATTCCCTATGAACTATGGAAAGGAAGACTAGTGAATGTGAAGCACTTCAGAGTTTTTGGAAGCAAATTCTACGTCAAAAGAGAAGATGGAAGAATGAGAAAGTTTGATTCACATGTGGACAAAGGAGTACTTGTTGGGTACTCGAGCATAAGTAAAGCATACAAATGTTTCAATATAAGGCTCAACAAAGTTGTGGACAAAATCAATATGATGTTTGATGAGACAACTGGATGAAAAATAAAGGAAGAAGAAAAGGGTTCAATAGAACAGGTTCACAAAGAAGAAGCAAGGGAAGAAGAAGTAGCATAAGAAGAAAATGTAGAAGAGTTGTTGGAAATAGAAGAAAAAGAAAAACAAGATCTTCAAGTACCTACAAAGACACCTAGAAGATTAATATTGAAGAATCATCCATTAGATCAGATCATTGTGAAAAAATATGTAGGAGTTGAAACTAGAAGAAGAATTCATTCACCATAACAACTACACCTAGCACTCTTATCTACAACTAAGACAAACAATTTTGAAGAAGCCAACAAGGATGAATTCTAGATAAAATCCATGGATGAAGAGTTGGATCAGATAGAGAATAATGAGACTTGGGAATTGGTTCCAAGGCCAAGGTATATTAATGTGATCGTCGCAAAGTGGGTTGTCATGAACAAATTGAATGAAGATGGACAAGTTACCAGGAACAAAGCTATTATGTAAAGGATATGCTCAAGTTGAAGGTATCGACTTCTGCAATATCACTCTCCAAGGGTTGACATCAATGAAAACCAACTATCCAAACCAACTATTTATCAATCTAAACCAATTGTCCAACAAATGAGGGATGAACATGTAAAATGAGTGAAGGATATTGTGTTATTTTTGAAATGATAGGAAGGAGTATTATATAATTATGTTTGAAGTAAGAGTTCATTGTGAAAATTATCGATCATGTTATCGATCGCCTATGGTAGTATTATACTTGGATTTTATGGAGATACAAAATTTTCAATGGTTTTCATGCTTATTAGATGGAAACGGCACCAACATACTC
Organism: Picea sitchensis; assembly: GCA_010110895.2. Lineage (NCBI taxonomy): Eukaryota > Viridiplantae > Streptophyta > Pinopsida > Pinales > Pinaceae > Picea > Picea sitchensis. The sequence continues at coordinate 31,791 of SNQJ01S0077869.1, read as the reverse complement.
ATTCTAATAAAAATATCATACTTATCCCACATGTTCATTGGAGTAGATTAGCTATATTAAGATGTGAATTCAAAACTCTAACTTTTATAATAAAAAAGTATATATCATACAATGGAATAATTAATTCAAACCAATAACATAATATTTCCATAGCCAAACCTAAATAAACACCATCCCTAAGATTTTTTATTCAGTAAGGTCTCGTAATTAACTATATTTAATGTGAATATCCCAAGTTTAGTGGCTAACTAGAACATTATTATTGATTCTTCCTTGGATTTTTGGTGAAGCTATCTTGGATATGGATGAAAAAATGATCTTAACTTTGATCCCAAACTAAAAACTAAAAAAACAAACCTAGTAAACTTGACTCATTCAATCCCAAACTAAAAAATCTCTAAATCCAAGAAATTTAAATCCAGATTAAAACCAATGTAAACATAAATGTTGCATAGTCAAGAGACAGTTGAAATGCGCCAAAAATATAGAGATTTGTTATTCCTCAGTATTGTTGTGCTATTTTGTTTGAAATTCAAACCGGTACTAAATATGAACTACCCATAATTATCGCCAAGTAAAAATTAAAATCGTTTATTTAAATACTATACACATACCAATTTTAATGTGAAAACATTTATTAAGGATTAAAGAAATTCCTTACACATAATTACACCTTAGTCTAACATCAAAGAGGTATTCCATGAAATCCCATGGTGGACCATTGTCAGAGTTGCTTTATAATCTCCCACACATATGAATTAAGAAAGAGCCCAAATGTAAGTTTCTCAACTTTGAAAGATTCTAATTGATTTTCATTTAGTTTGATTGATTTTCATTTAGTTTGATGGATTTTCAATTAGTTTATCTTACAGATCCATATGATGTTATCTTTGATATTTTTTTCACATGGTTGGCCTATTTGTTAACGTTACAAGTCAACAAAATGTATTATGTTGTTAAATTTGTTTTTAGCAATTACAGTATTTGACTGGTTGGGAATTTTGTGAAAAATTAGGGTATTTTCTTTGGGATAATGTGTTGTTAGGTAAAAGTCTTCTTCTTATTGTGTTTATTTAGTATGAATTAGTATGCATTTGTAGTTAGTAAATCCGATGGTCAAGATATGTTCCCAACATAGAGTGATCTGACAGTTCATACTCTCCTTAATCTTAACTGCCATTGATCTATGTCTTAACACCCGATTGGTCCACGATATCTATTTAAATAGCATGGAGGGTCATTTGCCGATGATCAATTGTGAGAAAATCTCTTATAAAATCTCTTTGTAATCTTTTTCTTTTGCATTAATAAACTGCTCCAAGTAGCCGCGTTGGCTGGGGCCGTGGATGTTTCCCGTAGGGGTTTTACCACATGAAAACATCGGTGTGTTGATATTTTATCTGGTTATGTGAGTGGTTACTAAATTTTTTCATCCTCTGTTGGATTACCTAGGTTGTCGAACATGGAATCAGAGCCTGTTTGAAGACCTACTCTTGTTGTAGATCGAGATCGTGAAGTCAAGTTTCCTCATATCCATTTTCTTTCAATTTCGTACATTTCGGGGATGAGAGGACTATTCCATTGCGTCTGGAGTTCTTGTTTCATTTAGGAACATTTTTTGTTTCACTTGAAAAGGTTTCTGTTTGCCCAAGATACGAGCATTTCAATCAGATCCGAAGGTATAAAGCCTGCATATGCATTTTAAAAATTTTTGCAGAGTATTATTTTGGTTTTATTTCGGCTTTGTATTATTTATTTCTGGGCTGCTACTCTTTTAGATCTGTGTATGCTATTTTCTCCGCACTCTATTTGATCTTAGAAAATCAAAAACATATAGGAAAAGGTGCATCTTCTGGGTAAGCTATCCAAGATCTAACCCTTGTTGTCATCGAGAAGCAAATTTTTTTGTGTGTGTGAAGAATTTTTTTTAGCACAACAACAACAATCCTCTTCCTAAAAATACAATATGTTCTGCTAGACCGTTTGGTTAAAAGTTTCCTCATTAAGTAAGAGGTCTTGAGTTCAAGTCTCTCTTTTGTTACTTTTTTTGAAAAAGTCCATGCTCAAATTGTAAAGTGTATTTCACTTCAAGTATAAAAGTGAATCACTATAAGTAGCTTTAATATTTTATTTTAGAGTTATTTATTTTGCATGCAACTTTTATTTTATAAAGTAACGTCAATGTAAAAGTGATCCCCACTTATCTTTATAAAAGTGGGTCCCTCCATAAAGCAACTTACACTATCACGTGGTCCTTTGGTTATTGTTTATGCCTTTTTTTAAAAGGGCATAACTCTCACATCCGAAGTCCTTCTTCAGTGTCATTTTTTTTAAAACCGCATAAATTTTCAAGATATTTCCATCAAGATTATCAGTTTCATCTTTTAAATCCATATTATCTTCATATTTAATATGGCTTCTACAAGTAATCTCTTGATTACCAGCAACAACTACTTCCAATGGAAATATCATATGGAAGATTTATTAAGAAGTCAAGACTTGTACCAGATTACAATGGGAAAGGAAAAATGACCCACTAATGATGATAAGAAATTCAAATGGGATAATAGGAGTGATGAATCATGTGGACTAATAAGAATGTCCATGTTTTCTAATTTAAGGTTCCACCTTAAAGAAAATGATGCCCCCCATGAAGCTTGGGAAAATATTGAATCTGTTTTTGGTAAACTAAATACTATTCGAGCACAACAGTTAGAAAATCAAGTACTGACCTTCAGTCCAAGTGATTTTTCTTTCCTTTCAGACTATCTATCTAAGTTTAAAACACTCAGAATGTTATGTGAAGAAAGTGAGATAGAAATGGAGGAAGAGCGTTGCATCTATCTTATTCTTTCTAAGCTAGGTAGTGCATATTCTATGTTTATATCTACCTTTTATGCCATGAAAGAGGCTTTAGGGAAAGATTATCAAAACCCCACTCTTGAGTCCTTTTGTGTTGCTTTGATTAGAGAGTAATATAATCTTATACAACTTGCAATGATCAGCACTGCAGGTACCTCCAACAAAGCCTTAGTTTCCCAGCATAAAGATTAACCCAAGTATCCCAAGAAGAAACATCCTCGCTACAACAACAAGCAACATAAGGGTCCCAAACCTGCTCAGACAACTTCATCTCCTAATGGTGACAAAGGAGAAAAATATAAAAATAATAAGACTTACATACATTGCAACTTTTGTGATAAAGATGGTCATGATGAGTCCAAATGTTTCAAGAAGATCGCAGTTTTAGAAGTAGTGATGAATAAGCACAACATCAGTATTGATTCTACTTCTTCTTCTTCTCATGGACATGCATTTTCTTCTTTTGGTTTCTCCTTCAATACAACTTCTACTTCTTTTTCTAATGAGTGGCTTATTGATTCAGGAGCATCTTATCATATGGCTAAGGATAAAGACATATTTTCTGCTCTAAATGAATGTAACACCAAGAAAATATTTGTTGGTGATGATAGATATCTTAGTGTTGTAGGATATGGAACAGTTCAAGTAGATAATGGTCATTTCAATGATGTATTATGTGTTCCAAGTGTTTCTTGTAACCTTCTATCAGTATATCAAATCACTCATTCAGGTGAAGGTAAAATGGTAGATTTTTCACCTCACCACATTGTAATCAAGGATCTAAAATATCCTAAGCATGCTCTTGCAACTAGAATTTCTAATGATATTACCAGGTTGTACAAGTTTGAAAACTTTGGTTCATCATCTTTTTCATCAGGTTTTGTTTCTCATAGTGATGACTTGAGCAAACTTTGGCATGATTGGTTTGGTCATCTAAACTATTGCTCATTACAACAACTATGTAATCAATAGATGGTGACTGGTCTTCCTACTGTTTCATGTAGATATGGTGTTTTTGTTGGTTGTGTTCTCGGAAAACATCATCGTGACAGTTTTGACAAACGTGCCTCTTGGCATGCCTCAGGACCTTTGCAACTTGTTCATAGTAATTTGTGTGGTCCACTTTAATCTCCTTCTTTTTTTGGGTGTAAGTATTTCTTAACTTTCATTGATGATTTTTCCATACGTACTTGGGTTTACTCCTTAAAACTTAAGAGCAAAGTTTTTGATAAATTTTTGGCCTACAAGGCCCTTGTAGAAAAGCAATCTGGACATCAAATTCAAAAGTTAAGAACAGATAATGGAGGTGAATATGTGAATAATAATTTTACAAGTTATTTCACTACACATGGCATCCAAATGCAACACATTGTTCCATATACACCACAAGAAAATGGTATTGCTGAGAGAAAGAACTGCACATTAAAAGAAATTGCTAATTGTATGATCCAATCTAAGGGATTAAGTCAAAGTATTGGGCGGAAGAAATCAACTATGAAAATTACATAGTCAATCACACTCCCACAAAGGCTCTTAAAAATATAACATTGGAATAAGCTTTGACTAAAATTAAACCAGATGTAAGTCGCTTCCAAGTATTTGGCAGTATAGCATGGGCTCACATTCCTTATGAGAAAAGGAAAGCATTGCAGCCTAAGAGTGAAAAGTGTATATTTGTTGGTTATTCTAAAGATGTCAAAGGTTACAGACTTCTTCAACCACATTGTAATGAAATTATTATTAGAATAAATGTTAAATTTGATGAAAATCGCTTGGCCTGCGAACCTAATTCATGCCTTCTTCGACCTACAAGCCATCTTTAGTGTTTGTGCCTTCTTTTGTTCCTATTATGGTTTCTTTTTTAGATGATGACAGTGAGGATGAAAATCCACCTCTACCTACTCACCTTCCTCTAGATGAGTCCTTTGAAGCTGAACTAGCACCAGTTCCACCGCTTCCTAGATGGGTCCGTTCAACAAGAGAAGTAGTTGGTGGTCTTGTTGGTGATCCTTCATATCAATGTTGAACACGTTCACAGTTCTAGTGAGCCTCTTCTCTTTTGGATCAATTTTCAGAGACTCATGATCCAGAGACATTTGCAAAAGCCTCAATTCATCCAGATTGGGATACAACAATGAATGAAGAGCATCGTTATTTAATGGAAAATGATACTTAGGATCTTGTACCTCTTCCAAAAGGAAGAAAACTTGTCATATGAAAATGGGTCTGTAGAAATAAGTATGCATCATATGGAAGTGTTGAAAGACACAAAGCTTGGTTAGTTGCCAAAGGATTTTCCCAAGTTGAAGGAATTGACTATAATGAAAATTTTTCCCCTATAGCCAAAATGAATTCCATCCACCTTGTTCTTGCCCTTGCTGCCTCACATAAATGGGAGGTCCATTAGATAGATGCTAAATCCACCTTCTTGCACGGAGATTTGTAAGAAGAAATCTACATGGAACAACCTTTTGGCTTTGTCTAGAATGACTCTAGCCTTGTTTGTCTCCTTAAGAAATCTCTTTATGGTATTAAGAAAGTTCCCCGAGCTTGGTATGCCAAAATGGACAAATTTCTTATTGACGCTGAATTCTCTAGATGCCACTCTGATCCTAATGTCTGTACCAGGAAAGTAGGAAGCCATCTCATAATCCTTGTCCTTTATGTTGATGACCTTATCCTTACTGGTAGTGACTCAAAACTTTTAAACCATGTGA
>SNQJ01S0077869.1:11347-26162 GCA_010110895.2 Picea sitchensis | reverse complement strand
CTTTTTATTTATGTTCATGACCTTATCCTTACTGGTAGTGACTCAAAACTTTTAAACCATGTGAAAACCATCCTTAAGAATAAATTTGAAATGACAGACTTAGGCTTTTTGCACTATTTCCTTGGCCTCCAAGTTTTGCAAACCAATGAAGGAATTTTTCTTTCCCAGTATAAGTATGCTTGTGACCTTCTTCGTCGCTTTCACATGGATGATTTTAAACCAACCCCTTCTCCCTTCCAGTCTCGAATCAATCTTACTTCCACCTGTACTTCTCCCAAAGTTGATGCCACCCTGTATCGTCAGTTAGTTGGTAGCCTCTTATACTTGACTCATACCCATCATGATCTTTCCTTTGATGTTGGTATTCTTTCCTAGTACATGTAAATACCCCATGAAATCTATTGGAAAGAAGCCAAAAGGATACTTCACTATGTCTATGGTACAATTCAGTTCAGGATACATTATAGTTCAGGGGGGGCTCCTTTATTGGTCGGTTTCACTGATTCAGATTGGGACAACAACCCTGATGATCAGAAGTCTACTACAGGTTATGTTTTCATCCCTTGTTCAGGGCTTGTCACTTGGGATTATAAGAAACAATATTCTATTTCACTTTCTTCAGTAGAAGCAGAGTACCGAGCAGTGATAAATGAAAGTCAGGAAGCCTTATGGCTTCGACAAATCCTTTCAGAGTTTGGATTCGAGTAGCCACATATGACGAGCCTTTGGTGCAACAATCAGAGTGCCATCAAGCTTGCCAAAGACCCAGTTCAACATCAACACAACAAGCACATGGAGCTACACATGCACTTCATAAGAAAGATCATTCATGATCAAGTTATTGAAGTGCTCTTTTTCCCTACAAAAAATCAAGTTGCAGACATTTTCACAAAGTCTCTTACAGAAGAAAAGTTTTCCAAACTTTGATCTATGTTAGAAGTTTAGGAAGTTGTCATTAAGGGGGGATAGGCTCTAATTCCTCCTTCCTTATCCTATTGTGTCAACATTGTAAATCCTTTAATCCTATCCCAAGTTGTTCTTAAGGGGTGATGTTAGGATATTTAGACACTTAGGATTTAGTTAAGATCTACTTGGTCTAATGTGTCGTTAGGTAAAAGTTTGTTTCTTACTGTGTTTCTTTAGTATGCATTTGTAGTTAGGAAATCCGACGGTCACGATATGTTTCCGACATAGAGTTATCCGACGGTTCATACTCTCTTCGATCATAACAACCATTGATCTATGGCTTAGCACCCGATTGGTCCATGATCTCTATTTAAACAACATGGAGGGTCATTTGTCGATGATCGATTGTGAGAAACTCTCTTGTAAAATATCTTTGTAATCTTTTTCTTTTGCATTAATAAACTAGTCCAAGTGATCGCGCTGGTTAGGGTTGTGGATGTTTCCCTGTAGGGGTTTTACCACGTGAAAACATCGGTGTGTTGATATTTGATCTGGTTATGTGAGTGGCTACTGAAGGTGTTCGTCCTCTATTAGAATACATGTGTTGTCAAACAATAAGTGCATACATGTGGGTGGATTACACATGAAAGTTTCATTGAGAGTTTCATACCTTCAATGTAGTTTCTCATGAAGGGGCCTCATCGTTAGCTTCTTCAATAGCCATTGAATTTGGGTTATGGATCCATTTCTTCTTTAACAACCATTGAAGTTAGGTGATGGATCCCGCGTTGATCTTGGATTCTTCAACAACCATTCAAGTTGGGTGAAAGACCCCTTGATATTCATGGTGAATGTTGGGCTTTGCAGATATGTCACCTTCATGTTGGGTAGAGGAAGCATAAACACACCAAGATTCAATGGAAAATAAATAAAACCAACAACAATCAATAACACAATGATTTACGTGGTAAAACCTTTTAAAGGGAAACATCCATGGGGCAATGATAATCAATATCATTATTGATCAAGGGAGAATTACAACAACCAAACACAGGCTTGCAAACCTCACACTCATATCATACTTCTCCTTTTACTCTACAAGCATGCATATATATATAGCATATATCACACAGTTACACAAATTGATCACAAACTGATCAAACAATTACACCTATCATTATTCTATTTTTTGATGAGTTGGTTCAGCTAACTATAGAATACTAGGAGTCAAGAAATCTATCCATATCCCAAAAATTAGGGGAAATTGGTTGGCACATTTCAAAAATATCCACCTCAACAAACATTTACTTGATATATCATGCCCAAATTTATTCATCACCTTTCCTGCAAGCCAAGAGAAGCCAAACACCATCAGATATCTACAACTTATCTAACAAGATTGGTTTCATGAACATGTCTGCACAATTTTCTCTAATATGGACCATTCTTCCTCCATCAGTAAACTATCTTACAAAATGGTGCATTTTCCAATTTTGATACATTCAAGTGTTAATCAAATGCACAATGCTTTGACCATCATAGAACACCTTATCATGTATTTGTCCAAACTTACCCAACATATCCTTGCATTAATACGAGACATAGCCTAAGGTAGGTATATTATTTTCTAAGTCTTTTGAATCAACATAACCACATACTAAATCATGAAACCATTGTAAGTGATATTGGTGTTTTTGTGCTTCTAAGATACTGAAGCACCCAATTCCATTCTCTTAACCTGGTTTTGTCATGTGTCCACTGACAACACCAACTACGTGTGAAATACTTAAACATTCCCATCGCAATCATCAACACCCATTTACATGCTCTTCACCTGGTTTTTCCATGTGTCTACTGACAACACCAACTACATGTGAAATACTGACAATTTCATCACATACATCAAACTTCCTACTAACATACAATACACGAGACATATAACCATTTTCATCTTCATTAGTTAGGACATAAAACTAAAGAAAAATTGCAATGGAAATCAAAATGGATTTTATCGATTTCACATTATTCATACTGAATTTCCTAAGTATGTTCACCACATACTTTTGTTGTGATAACCAATCTTACCATTTTTCCTGTCTTTGTGTTTTTCCATGCCTAATACTTGTTTCATTTCTCCTAGATCCTTCATATCAAATGTCCTAATGAACTGAGCCAAGTTGTTGATCTCAAACATGCTTGTGCTTGCAACAAGCATAAAATTTAATGCCAAGATGACAAATATACCATAAACTCAATGGTTATACTCACTTCTTGTAAACTTTGTCTCACCATGAAGGAATCAAACATCTTGTACCATTTACTAGTTACCTTAGGCCATACAATGATTCTTGAGTTTGCAAACAAATCTTTTGTTGTGATCCTGAAGTAACCTCTCTGGTTATTCCATATACATATCCTTATCCAAAAACTCCATGTAAAATAGTTTTAACATCTAGTTTTACTAACTCAAAATCAAGTAACACAACTTGTGTTAACACAACATGAATAGAAACAAGATTTTAAAAACTGGTGAGAAATTGTCATTCAAATCAATACCTTCTAAATACCCTTTTTCTACCAATCATGCTTTGAACCATTCATCTTTTACTATGTTTGATTTTATAAAAGGAGATTCATCAAACACTACATCTTTGTCCATGATGATTTTGTGGGCAGTAGGATCCCACAATTTGCATCCCTTAATAGCATCACCATATCAAAGATCTATGTGTTTGATATGGGTCCTACTTAGAATGTTGATAAAAACATAAGAATCACACCAAATAATTTCACATTTTAGTAATCACCAAATGACCTGTTCATACCTCTTCCAGAATATTCCAGTATTTTGCAACCGATGGTAACTGAGTTACCAGATAGCACAATCGTTTCATCCCACAACTATTGTTGCAACTTGGAATTATTGAACATGCCCTTTTGATCCTAGCTTCCTTGCAATAATTTCCAAGCTCCATGGATATGAACTTACCTTCATCATATATTCTCAAACACTTGATTGACTTGCCAATGTTCATTTCACTACAAATCTTTAAACACATCAGCCTTTATACAGACTATCCTTTCTAACTTAGACACATTACTCCACCTCGAATATTGCATTCGAAAAACCTTGACCAAATCCATCCAAGCTGACCCAAGTGAACCTTTATTTCTCACCTCCATTGACTTTACAATGGATTCTCAGTGCTCTAACATAACATGAACATTCCCTTGACCCAATCCAGTCAAGTCGGCCAAGTAAGTCTTCACCACTTACCTCCAAGACCATTTATAATAGACTTCACCAAGCCTTTTATAGGCTTCATTACATGCAATCCATGGACACAATACCATGGGCTACCCAAAAACAAATGGACCCCAAAAACCACATGCTTTGACCTAAAAAATAGATTTAACTCATTAACTCTTTCACATAGACAAGGTTAACCCAACATACATGTTCCCCACATCTTCAATCTACCTATAATTTATGTCTATACTTTTCACAGGTGACCCAATAAGCTAGGGGTACACATTCCTATACAGGTCTGATAGACGTATTCCCATTTACATGTAATAAATAAGTTTTACAACTCCAAGATAAATACATTTTTTTTTCTTTCATGGTGACTCAACCATCACCACTCTTACTGTTTCCTTCTCTCTAAAGATGTTTAAAAAAACTTCATCTTCCAAACACAAACGAATGGTACTGGGGGATCTTACATCCATATCTTCCCAGTCCTCATATTTCATGCTTGTTGGTTTCTTTGTCTTTCCCACCAATGCCTTTTGTAATCCTTGTTGCATAAGAAGATCCCACATCTTGAGGTTCCATAGCTCAAAGTTATTCTTGTCATTGAATTTCTCCACCTCAAACTTTGAACTCTCATATTCAATATAAAAAATTTCCATGGGTATTGTGCAAGCTACAAGGCCTAATAAATGACTTTCCACATGTATTGTGATAGGCACAAGCATCGCCCCTTTGCAATGAATCCATATTCTAGCATGCGACACATGGATCTCCATGCACAAGTTTCAGTAGAAACTCCCCTTCACCACATGAAATGTATTTCTCTTTCTTTCTTCACCATGACAGATCTCACCCAATGGCCCTCTTAAAATCATGCAAATACGCTCAACTTGGCTCATCTTACCTGCCCTGATACTACTTGTTGGGCAATGAAAGTATAAACACAACATGATTCAATGGAAAATAAATAAAACCAACAATGTTCAATCACATAATTAACACAACGATTTACGTGGTAAAACCATTTAAAGTGAAATATCCAAGAGGAAATGATAATCAATATTCTTATTAATCAAGGGAGAATTACAACAACCAAACACATGCTTGCAAACCTCACACTCATCCCACACTGTGCATTTGCCTCTACGGGAATGCATGGATATATAGCATCTATCACATAGTCACACAAACTAATCACAAACTGATCAAACAACTACACAAACTAATCAAATAGTTACACCTATCCATATTCTATTTTTAGTTGATTTGGTTCAGCTGACTATAGGATTCTAAGAGTCAAGAAATCCAACCATATCCCAAAAATCATGGGAAATTAGTTGGCACATTTCAACACCTCACTTATATTTGGAAGGTGATCGATCTCACTTAATTTGTGGTTGTGAATATTCCATACATATGTGTTAGTTTTAACTCTTATCCCATAGTGTTGCTACCATATCTCAAGCACCAAAGAGAGAATTTTGTGTATTTATACTAGAACAAAATTATGTGAATCCTTTATCTACCTTTCTATTTTAGTCAAATTCAAGAAATTATTTTTTGAAAATAATTCACACATATTTCCTATTGTGCTAGAAGAATTAATTTTGTAATGAACTAGTTCATTCCCCTTCTTGTACCACCTACTTCATCATCTTTGTATCACACTGCAAGATTAAATATTACATGTAGCAGATGAGTGCTCTTCCAACCTCTCAAGATGAATAGATTTAAATTAAGGTTTGCACCTACACATGACCTAAATATTTATATTGATTAACATAATATTATATTCACCTCTGCAACTATGTTGTAGATTCAGGTGGTGGCATCCCAAAGTATTGAGACTATAGGTGGTCATCGAATTTCGATAGGTACTTTTATACCTCATGGCCATTTTTTTTAAGGTATCCACTACAAAAACAACTTGAAATTTTGAAGATTCATGCATTAGTTATAATCTTAGGAATGCCTAACATTGCTATCATAACAGAATTTCAAAGGGATAAAATTGACACATTGACAGATAATGTAGATTTAGATGCTACTTTTGAGATAGAATTTTGCAAGCAAATGCAAATCGAGTAACTAGCCTAGTTGAACACCAGGTGCACTTTGTGACTTCTATATGTTTGTGACTTTGTGACTTCTCTGATCATCTTCATCTCTGCACATAAATTAAAATTTCAAATATGATGCATCTAAATCTACCTTTGCATTATCCTAATCGAATACCCTAATTTAAGAGGCTCCTAATCGTGAAAGAAGTAGCACCTAGGTGTATGAGTTGCTTGATGGAACCAAATGGAAAGCATGTGAGGTTGAACGTTGACATAACACAAATTGGTATGAATGAATAGTATTATTCAAAAAATCAAAAAATATTTAAGAAATTCAAAACTAAAAAATTGATAAACTACTATACCTATTATCAGACAAATCGGTAAGTGCGAACACAAACTAATATCCCTAACTTCAACAAGAAGCTAGAACAAAACATAGCAGAATAGAAGATTCTCCTTATATTTCATTGTATTGTAAACTAGTTCAGAGAGGGACAAATGACACACCATTTAAACAATGTTTGATCCTCTCTAGCTTCGTCCTTGCTCCATATTTGGGTTCATGGGATGTCAAACCTATTAAGAAGAAAAAACCAAAAAAGAGAGAGAAAAACGATATATATATTCCAATGAAATCTATGCATAAGATCAAGGAGTTATACAATAAAAATGGAGACACTTTTATAGGGAAGAAATGTATTACTACATTATATTGAAAGAAAGTGGAGATTACCACCCATGCCTTGATGTTGCAAGGTCCCTTCCAATGGACCTTTTATTCAACACACACACCTTTGCTCCAATTCTTTTGATGAAGAGCATTCACAACCTGACTTGGAAAGCTAAAGAAAAGTTATCACAAGTACAATCTTCAGCATAATTCTTCATGCATAAGCCAGACTAGCCTTTCCCATGAGATATCCCTCTTTATACAAGGTGAAGAGGGATGGATGAGGAGATTAGGATGATCCCACTAAATCTGAGAAGCGAGTAAGATCCAAACCGATCATAGGCCACCTCATCTTCTAGAAGATTCCCTTCTAGAACTTTCGTGAATTTCATCTTTTTCTCTTGTTTGAACATTGTCGCACCCTATGCACAAGCATCCTATGGAAATTACGCAGTCCAATTTTGGTGCAGCATGCGACGATCAAGCATCGTCACACCCCAAGAATTTAGAATGGTGTGACGATCTCCTTTGATATGGTTTTTAAGATAATTCAATTTCTCATGGAGAAAGGCTCATTTAGTATCTTCAGGGAACAAAGAAGTGAGTTATAAAAATATCGTTAGTTGATCACAAGGGTGACCAAAATAATGTGTAACAGAATGCCCCCCAAAGTATGAAGTTGGAACCCATGACAGCTGAAATACTTTGTAGAATGTGTCTGTCAAGAACAAGGAGTGCATCAATCGGGAATCTGCAAACAATCAAGCATCTGCATAATAATATACCATTTTCTGAGGTAGGCATTCCCATACTCATACTACAAGTGACTCTAAACATAAGTTTCAAGTGATTCATGGCCACCAAACATACACTTTGGATCCATGTCATCATGATTCATCATAGCCACGAGAAATACATTGTGGATCTATGCTCTAAAAACTCAAATATGGACATAGCCACGAGACATACACGGTGGATCTATGTGTCAGTATAGAATTATGAATACTCCATCATAACCTTGACCGATATGGTGAGATCTAGGGTCTTCATTTCCATCATCTCAAAGTATGAATCTAGCCATGTGATTACAGGTGTTGAAGTCGAACATGGTAGAAACCACTTGATTATCGGTCATTAATGGATACCGTTAACAGGTGCGAGGAAAATCACCATTGATGTCAATGACCCCCAAAGTACTCTAGTACAATCCAATGAATGTGAATTAATGAGAAGAAGTCAAACACGCAATGGAATCTTCCAATTAGGGGTCAATGATGTGAACCCACTATTGAAAACAAGGAGACTGTCCATTGAGGCATGTAGGTTTCAAGGTACTAAATTATTTCTAAGTCTAATTCCCAGATAATGAGTTGAATTCGACAGGAAAAGACTCGTCACAATATGGACTTAATGTGTACCCCATCAATGACATGAAATATGTAAGAGATTTGAAGTAGATCAGAGTATAAAGTGATGCAAGACTGACTCAGGGAAGGATGACATGGTAAGAATTTGAAGACTGCAGATGGCTGACTCGATAGAAGGTTTGTTTAGGTTGAACTTCTCTTGAACATATGAACGACACAAAAAATTTCTTGGAAGCATTGACTCAGGGAGGACCCAACATACGGACTTGTGGATGGTCAAAAGAGAGACAAATGGATTTCCCAACCTGGATACAATGATGAAGAGGGGTGTCATGTTCAAGAGCGACTTACTACCACTAACACAGATACATATATACATTCCTTTCCCAATTTCCCCCCACCATTTATGGCGAGTACCTCTTTATTTTTCCACAAGATTGAGGAGGATAACATATGCTTGTAATGTAAGATCATCCTTCAGATGAGTCCCTCAGAGTATTTTTAACAAACCCTAGGAAGGAGTGGTTCGGTCCCATATGGGCCTTTCGATGCTTGTTTTATAAGTCCAAATAAATAAAAATCAGGGGGTTTTCATGTTTAGAGAGTCTAAAAAGCACTTAAAGGAAACTCCAAAATGACCTTTTTCGTAAGTTAGTCTGACGAGATCGAAAAAGAGATAATATACCACTCATCAAACATTTTCTTCAAATACTTTTATGAGCGTGAAAAGAACAAGGTCGCTCGTCTATCTTTTTATGTTTAGGGAGCTTGAAAAGAGCTTAAAGGAGACTCCATAGGGTTCATTTTTTTGTATTTCCATTACGAGTCCGAAACAAATGATAAAAGATTACTCGATTACATTCTCATAGTTTCACGAGCGTGAGAAAGAATAAAGACCATGCTTAGATTTTTTCCTAAAAAACCCTAAAAGTATATATACATCCTAAAAACTTGCAAAAATGACCAAAAAAGGGGGACCCATATCAAAATTGTGGTCCTCAGATCTCTCAACCTACAATATTGACACTTTGCAAAGTTCATTAGGTTTATGACATAGGTAAAAATATTTAAAAAATAATTTAATTTGAAATTAAAATGGTAAAAGTGAATAAAATAGGTCAAAACTAGTTCATTTACCATTTCATTTGCATTTTCACCAAACTAGTGCCAAAAACTCCCTTTTTCCTCCAATTTTCAAGTGGTCATTCTGGAGCACCTGGTGGATGATTTATCAAGTTGCTTCCATGAAGTAGGTATTCTTCCTCCCCTCTCTCTTTTCATGGTAAAATTTTTCATTTTTAATGGTTAAATTTTGATTAATGGGCAATTTTCCAAGGGTCATTGCGCTTTGAGATCGTCGTAGGCCCACCCTATCATGAACTGCGAGGATCCCAAATCACCACAGGGGTTCCACAGCTGGGGTGCGATGCCGGCACACTATGAGAAAAAGAGCCCTACGACGACCACAAATCAAAATCTAAAAAGAGAGATAGATCTAGGAAAACTTCCAATTTTAAAATTTTGATGAACCTAATCATGTTTTAATGTTGTTTGGTAGGTTTTCATTGGTCATTATGCTTGAGTGGAGGGAACGAGAGCATGAAGAGGAATATTAATTTTCTAGGAATTATCTGGGCACTGTCATGGCACTTCGGGAGTGTGACTTGCTAAAAATTTTCAAAGTTCAGGGCATGAGAGCCCAATTAAGGCTATTGGAATACTTAGTCCACATGTGGGATGCTAATGATAAATCATTTCATGTGGGGGTGCATACACTTACCCTAGAGATCGATGACATCTACTTATTGACCGGTTTATCTCATCGAGGCTCTCGGGTGTCACTATCAGGAAGCAGAGGCGGTTGTGAACCAATGGATTATTACGTATCACATCACTACGTACATGGTACAAAGAAGCATAGTGGCAAAGTTTCCATAAAGGATGTTCAAGAATTTCCCTTGAGGACTATCCTCTATACTATCACTTGGATTGAAGGGAGTGCATATCCTCATATGGATTTATAGATCCATTTTCAATATGTTATCGAGTGTATGGGGCCTTGAGTTTTCAATTGGTGCGAGGGTCTGCTAAAAGATATGAAGAAATAATTGACAAAGTGTAGGACTGGTCGATTGAAACAATTCGGGTATGGATCTATTTTGGTATCCTTCTTCCTAGAGAGGGTCCTCTTTTTACACCTACAACATGTGGAATGGGGAATACCCGCTCCACAAGATCCTCGAATGAAGAGATGGGTAGACTTGATGGCCCATCATGGCGATGTGCCAATAGTTACATATGATTCAAATTTCTTCCAGTGGCTGAGGGATCAGCTTGTCATGTTTGAGGACTATGCATATGTCGAGACTGACTTCCGTGGAGATCCCGAATTGGCATTACCTGAGGTTTCTCAGTGGGGAGATATAGGTAAGAATGATTTTTTTATTATATGTTGTTTTTGGTATTTTAATTATAAAATATTTTGTTATTTATCTTAGACTAATCAAGTGCTCTCAACAACGTAGATGTGGTGCCTTTCAAGCCTCCAAGATCATCTCATATCCAAATACATGGATATATAGGCACAGTGGTGGGTCGAGGGGTGGCTGAGGATCTCTAGGAGATTGAACACAATCTTGAGGGATTGACCATGAACGTCCCTAACATCACTGTGAACGAGTTACCTCGACACTACCAATGCCATACAACTGGCGTGTCATCATCCATTGTTCGACTGCTCCATCTTGTAGCACAGACAGTCATTTGTTATAGTGAGCAACATTCTTGATGCATATGTATATGAAGCCATGTGCTTCAACATTTTGACATTTTGGAATCAGCACAAACACGTTTTTGTAACTTTTGACGTTATAATAAAACTCCTACTGGCTTACTTGTCTTTAAAATGTGTGTTTGGATTTATAAATGGCGCAAATGTCTATCTAAAACATAATTAGCTAATGCATCTGTTAATGTGTTTATATATCTAGGAATGTGTTGATATTCAATATAATCAAAATGTCTTTCCAAGAGGCGAATTCTCAAGTATACTCGTAACAATGTAGGACTTTAGAAGGAATAAACATTTCTCAACTGCAGCACCACTAGTTGCAAATCAAGATGTACAATAAGATGATGGATGCCAAATGAAATGGCGTCAGTTAATAACTCAATAACTGCACTATATTCTGCGATATTATTAGTTGCATGACCAAGTCAAACACTATGTAAACTGATCAACTCATCCGCAGGTGCATAGATTTCCCATGCAGCAGATGTTAGGTTTTGAGTACTGCGACTAGAACCATCAACGAAGCTGATATAGGGTAGCGAGGACGCTGATATCTGGAAACCAAGCACAAGGCAAGGTAAGAAGCTTAAAGGCAGAAAAAAAATGACAAAAAGTACACTAGAGTATGATACATTAAAAATACAAAGAACTCATGCAAAAAATACTTTAAGCATAGTAATTCTTTAGGTAAATCCCATTCCTGGGCTCACCCAAAGGGATTCCATTATAATATACCAGCTCAATCCCCTTTCTCCAACACTCTTTTAACGATATAAGGGCCATGCCAAATGGGCTCAAATTTATCGACCCCCAATAAGTCACAATCGTGTTCATAAAGGAGAACTAAATCGCCCTCAGAAAAAACATGTGGCTTGACATGCTTGTCGTATTGATCTTTGACACATTTTTTCTGGGTTTCTATGACTAATGCATCATCACAATGAGTCTCATCTAATTGCATTAAATACGAGAGACATTCTTCTTCAGCTGTGGTGTTAGGGAGAAGTTCGAAAACTAGTTTCAAAGACAATATTTCACATTCAATCGGAAAAATGGCTTCGATACCATACACTAATTGGAAAGGTGTGAACCCGGTGGCATATTTAACGGACGTCTGATAGGCCCATAATGTCAAAACGAGTGTGCCATCTTGACTTGTGAATCCCTACTATCCGTCGAAGCATAATAGTTAAAACTTTGTTGATTTCTTCAACTTGGTCATTGGCCTATGGATAGTAAGGGGTTGAGTTTTCATGCCGAAGACCCAACTTATCAGTAAGCTCAGACATCATGAAATTGCAAAAATGGATACCATGGTCAGTGACAATGGCTTGAGGGACACCAAACCAAGTGACGATATGATTTAATATGAAAAACACTGAAGTTTTACTGGTGTTATCAAATGTAGACATCACCTCAGCCCATTTAGTGAAATAATCCATAACTACAACAATGTATCTATTACACCTCAAAATTACTCAGTCCGATAGTGTTGCAAGTGTCATCATTACGAGTGTTGTAAGTGTCGCATCTTGTCTGCAAGTGTCACATCTTGACCACAAGTGTTGCAAGTGTCACAAACATCATACTACCATATTTCATATGTCGTGCCTCTAACAACATCATAAAAACACTTAAGACACCTCAAAGGTTAGTTTGGAAGAAGAGAAATCACTTGATAGGAAGTACAAGCCTTTTGCCATTGGAAAAACCACTCCAAAATGAATTTTGGAGAGGAGCGCTCCCCTACCCATTGTCAGGGAGTGTTGGTGCTCCTTGAGCCTCTTTGGGAGAGTTCTTGAGTGCCCTATGCACCTTTTGGGGGAGAACTACCCATTTTTTAGAAAATTCTGGGTTTGTTGAGGCAAATAAGGGAAGAATCCCTCAATTCCTGAAGGTAGTTGGATTCAAATAGATGGTCAAGGCATGATCTTAGGGGAGATACTCAACTAAAAGAGAGGAATCCTCAACTCATCCCAAATATATCTCAAGTGGTTGGACCTCTCCAAGGTTATATAACGAGTCCTTCTCATGGTGAAAGATACATAAAGACTAGAGATTGATACCAAACTTATGATCCTGTAAGTGGTATTGACATAAAGGTACAAGGAAGATTGAGAATTATACCTAACTTATGATCTCATAAGAAGGTATTGACAATGGAGATTGGGAATTGCATCAAACTTATGATCTCATGAGGGAGATTCCATCAAAGAAATCAATGGAGATCATTTGAGCAAAGGGGTTGGACAAGGAGAACTGGAAGAGGTTGATGCACCTTCATTCAAAGAATTGTAAGTATCTTTACTTGTTCTCATTAATAATCAATGCTTGGCCTGTTTCTTTCAAACTTGTGCTTGTTCCATATGAGTTTGTCTGCAATATATGGATTAATGATTGAGCTAATCTCAGTAGAGTAGGAAGTCTTTTGTAACTTTGTTTGTCCCACAGGATCTATCAGGGAGCTCAAGGTCGAAGCTCAGCCAGGACTTTGCAAGGACAAACGTCTTTAACAAGGCACATATATTTCTCCTTCTCTTTCATTTATTAGATTGATTAGATCTAAAAGGAAGTTAGTTTTTATGTTAAGCACTTTTCTGTCTTGGCCTTAGGAGTCTAGAGGCCAAGAGGGAATCCACTTGTCCACAGGGGGATTCACCTTCAACAGAAATTGGCGACTCCACTGGGGAGGAAGATTTGTTTTTGTTTCCATTCCTAGATCTTGTTTTGGCCCTTTGCCCACTGATTTGATATTCTCCACATTGTCTTTTTTATTCTTATATTTGTTTGATTGCCTCATTATGTCATCAGGATCACCTTGATTGACTGAATTTCCTCGATTTTTTGAGTTTTGGGGATTTTTCTGAGTTTTTGGAGCAGAGCGCTCCCCTCCCGTTGTTTTTAGAGCGTTATCACTCCCCTTTAGCCTTACACAAAGTTTTGGAACACTTCGGTGCCCCTTACACAAGAGCGCTACCCCATTTGTGTGAGAAATTCACCAGAATTTTCATCTTCTGAAGCTATTTCTTGGTTTTGGCTTTTGCTCAGGGTCCCATACTTTCAGTCCATCTTGATATTGGCTTTAAAACACCCTTATTTCTTATAATTAATCCTCTTTTGTTTGGATTTTTTGACATTTATCCTTACTTTGCAATTTGTCCTTCACAATTTGGAGTCAATTTGTCGTTTTCTTCTCGTTTATCTAAATGAGTGAAAACTTTCTAAGGGGTTTCAAAGGTCTTTTGTACTTTTCTTTCTAGTCTTTGTGTCATATTTTCCAAACTCTTTCTCCTTCCTTTTGATTTTTTGGCTTTCTGTTTCTTGTTTGATCACAAAAAGGGTGTCTTTTGGTTTATGTGAAGTTTGCTTCCAGATTGCTTAAATCTCACAACTTTTGAAGTCTGATTAGCATAAGAAGCTTTACATATACTGGTTTTTAGTCACATACAAACATTTTAGCATTTCATTGGATTCCTTATTGAGGACTATTGCATGAAGTCATTTCATCTTGGTGTTTGACAATGAAAGGAAAATCCTTCTCCTTCCCTTAATTAGACATTCATTGAAAAAAAAGATTGCTTACCATTTCTTATGCATGTTTTGGGAACTGAGTCATAATATGGTCATTTTTCACTCTCATACACCTCTGAGTAAACAACAACCACTAAAATCAATGCTTAAATAAAATTTATCAGACTCTTTACATCTTTGTTAGAAAACCTACATTAGTTTAAGGTGTAGGGATTTGGAATAGGTTGAAAG
>SNQJ01S0077867.1:0-36338 GCA_010110895.2 Picea sitchensis | reverse complement strand
CTTCAGAGTTATTCAATCTAGGAATAGAATTTATATTGAAAGAAGCAAATTTACTCATTAAATTCCATACCTCGGATTGGTAGCTTTTAAGATGTGGAGAAAGACAATGGATAGAATTTCTTACATGTCTAACCACTATTTCAGAGTCACCAAAGACAGCCAAGTTTTAAATGTTCATATCTAAAGTTTTTCTGAGACCTTGCAGTAAAGCCTCATATTTTGCAGTGTTATTAGTACATTCAAATTCTAGCCTACATGCGATCAATGTTTTTTTACCTGCCGGATCGATAATAACGCAGCCTGCTCCAGCTCCTTCTTTGGACTTTGACCCATCAAAATAAAGAGACCAAATTTGATTTCCATCGGGTACATGAGACCATTGCATAGAAGCTGTTGGCTGCACATATGCTACAATCTCAGACTGTTGTTATGGATTGGTGATAGATGAAGCCTCGGCCATGAAATTGCTGAAAAAGGTATCCATCCCTTGTACTTCGGGTGAATCAGTAAAAGGTGTAAATGGTTCGTTGGGATCGTTCAAATCTGTGACCGTGAACTTAAGGTAGCGTTCACGATTTACCTTGATCTTGTTAGGCTTGTCATTGTCTGGAAGCCATAGGTGAGACCAGTCTGTCGTGAAATAGTCGTGTAGCTACTCCGACCAGTCCCTACTTAAAAATAGACCATACACTTATGGAATATCCACGACAATAATATCAATAACTTGATGAACCTTGGGGTTAGACGATAATCTTATAAGCACATTCTTTAGTTCATCTATAACTTTAACATTGGTCCGATCAAGTTGTATGATTTTTAAGGTGGAGGGTTCAACTTCGGCATTAATCTTCTGGCATACAGACCATGGCATCACATTGGATGATGCTCCAGAGTCTACCATACAATTGTGCATGTTTCTATTAAATATTTTGAAAGTTAACAAAAATGGAGGTATATTTTTGCGAGTGCTAAGGGTGGTAGTTTGTGGCTTTTTACTCGCAGTTTCTAAAGCTACATTATCTACATTATTTACATTATTTACATTACTTCCAGGAAGGTTTCCTTTATCTTGAGGATCAGGATTATTTTTAGTGGAAGTCTTCTGAGGAACTTTGTTCTGCACAACCTTGTTACCACTACCATTTTTTCCATTCTCTGAGATATTCTGTAACATTTTTTGTAGAAGAAATGGAAATTTCAATAACTCATAAACAGAAATGTTGGCCCTTAACTTTTTAAGATATTCAACTATGTCATAGTCTAGGTAAGGGTTCACATGACTCTGTTTAGTCTCATCTGGTTTAGATTTCTTTGGAGGTGAAGTTGTAGTGTTTTCGGCAGAAGGTTTGTTTGTTGTCTTACTCCTGGTATTATAGGGGTGGACTGTCTCGAAGTTAGCTTGAAAGATGCTATCCGAGAAGTGTCCAAAACTATTTGGATAAGACTCCTCTTCTTGAACTGTCTCTTGTTCAACTACCTCCTCAGGAATCTCAGGAGGAATCAAGTTATCTTGTGCTTCTAGAATCGTTTGAAGGGCGCATTGCAGACTTTCTAGATTAAGGCCCTCAGTGGTTGGATTAGGTCGGTTGGTTGGGAAGGGCTTCCAGAACAGGGGTTTGTGAGGCCCTTTGCTCGAAGAAGCTTATTCGATCATCCTTTTCAAATCTATAACTTGATTTGACAGTTTTTGAACAACTTTAGTTAATTTTTCTAAATCAGAGCTTTCAGGTTGTGTTTTACTTTGAGTAGGTCTAGGGAGGATTTCAATCTTCTTTTTGGAAGAAGAACTAGTCTCTATTTCATTGCTCGTAGAGTCTTTAATACTAAGTATGTCTTTTTCAATCTGGTTGGCCTCCTCAAAGGCTTCTAACAACGTGGCTTTCTTAGATCGTTTAACCCAAATAGCTATACTTTGATGCAAAGATTTAGTGTAGTATGCTATTATAAGATTCTCGATGGGCATGGAATCCGTAGGGATTCGGTTCTTAAGTGTTAAGAATCTTTGATTAAAGTCTTTAAATTTTTCTTTTGGGTTCATTCTTAAGTTACACAGGTCCATGACTAGGACTTCCGGAGGCTTACCGTCTCCGAACTTTTCCAAAAAGCATGACTCGAACTTTTCCCAAGACACGATGGTATGGGGTTGCTGGGAAAAGTACCATGTAGATGCATTTCCCTCGAAAGTATAGGGGAACAACCTACAGACAACGTCTTCATGCTCGACATTGCGAAGTCTTATGGCTAACATAAACTTTTTGATGTGATCTTCAGTGATTTGTTTTGAGTCGGGGTCAAACTTGGGAAGCCATTTCTCTGGATGTTTAGGTAAGGGATGTTGAGCTCCAGGTACAGCTATGGCATCCTGTTCAAGCCAAGGTCTAGCAGGATTTTTCTGGTTGGCCATTGGTGTAGTGGGTGTGGAAGGCTAAGAAGGGGAACAACCTTCGTGAGAAGAATCTCCTCCAGAAGAGGAAGGAGATGATGGAGGTGGTGATGGAGGTACTCCAGATCCTCCTGGAGCAGGAGTGAGGATTGGATATGTAGGGTTCACAGTGAGGTTAGTGCCTCCGAGTTGTTCTCTGATATCAGAGAAATCTAAAGGTTGGTCCAAAGGTCGATTGGGTTGCCTCAAACGGGCTAAGGCACTATGAGTTCTTATGAGAGATTGACGGACAATCTCTTGTATGTCACCACCTGTAGGATTTGGGGACCCGGGGATCATCGGTTGATGTGGTTGTTGTTTAAGGGGGGATGTTATCGTTCGAATGACTTCTTGTCACTATAGGTGAGAGATTAGGTGGTGGAGGAGTCTTACGACCGCCTCGTGCCATTAATTAATTCCAAGCTCTCCTTCTAGCGCCATTTTTTGACGGGCGAAATTGATCGTCCGTCAACTGGAAGAGTGGATCTGGTTCGGGGTTGTCTAAATAACCCAATCCGTTTGGGATAACCCACCCTGACGGTTTTAATGGCTCCGTTAGCCGATCTAAGTACTAAGAAAACAAAAAGAAAACTACTCTAAATTAACTAATCTAAATGAAAAATAACAATTAAAACAAACTAATAAACAAATCTAAACTATTATGTATACAATCTACTATCTAATACTATAATAACTCTACGAAATTAAATATCTAACTACTAACAGAATTAAATCTTAATCACAAATGTACAATATTTACAAATTCAAGATTTAAATGAAAACCTGCAAAACTCATTGGTAATCTGTCCTAAGATAGCGAAACTATTTTATTTTTATTTTTATAATTTTATGAAAAAGAAATAAACTAAAAACTATCTAAACTAATTAAATTATACTAATAAGCTAACCTGCAATAACGCTTTCCAATTTGTCCTGTGTAAATAATCCAGTTTATCTATTCGATGGAAGGAAACCCGCATCAATCCTCTTCCAGCCTCTAGTAAACAGTAAGTAGCAGTGCTCTTTTGAATATCGATAACAGAACAAACAAGACATAAAAGTTACAACAATCTTATAATTTACAAATCATAACACTTAGATAAATCTGCGTGCAAGGATTTGTACAAAATGATCCAATTAACGAAGAAGAGAAATCTATGATTCATTAATTGAAACAAGTAATTGTTGTATTTTTAAATAATAAAAAAGAGATTAGATATGGATAACACATTAATCAAGTCATATCAACCTGCAATAGATTACGATAGCTAAAGTAGTCTATAATCAACTGCAAAATGATATGAATAAAAATTGAAACAAAAGTTTGATATATTGAAAGTGAAAGTCATTACAAGACATCAACTTTCATCTCAGTCTGTATCAAAAATCCATAGTCTGGTTCTCCCACAGTGAGGATGATTGCTTTATTACAAAAAATGACAAGTATTTAAAGACCTCCCACGGGGTAAAACATCCTTGTGGGAGTTATCAAAACAGTTACAGGAAATCTGGAGATAATCTCCCAAGTCTGACTAAACTAACCACCTAAAATAAAAACATATCCAAAGTATCTCCCAAACTGCTATAACATGCCCAATTGATCATGGTAATTCGTATGTACCTGAACAAGGACAAGAATAGACAATATTAGAGGATATTTTATTAATTAAATTGACAAAAATCTAATTTCTAAGACTAGCTACAGAATCTTGCGATTTTGTAGCTGGTCTAAATTGAACACAGAATCATTTCAAAATCAATTCGAATCTTAAAAAATATATTCAAACTATTGAAAAATATTTGAATACTAAAAGCATCATTCAAATTGACACTTGTATGCAAATTGAACAAACTAAATCGTATTCAACCAAATGATAACAGAGATGGATACACTCTGTTTAATTCGTTATCACCAATTCGGGTCAACAGAATCTCTCATATAATTCGACAACAATGCAATTATTTTCATGAACCAATTGAAATCGACACAAATAGTTGCTTCAGCCATCAACAAAATCATTATTGAATCCAAACGAAATCAACATGATTGTTTTTCAAATTGATATAACTGTATTAACATATACAAACGATCATGCTATTTGCAAACCAAATGAGAACTTGTATGTAAATTGAAACAAATGAAATCATAAATGAATTAATCAGTTGATAGCAGGATATATGGGATTTTTCAAACGTTTGTTATTGCCACTTGGGAGCAGATAGAATTGATTGATAGTCAACAAAATCATCACTTGAATCAATTTCAAAACGAACTATTAGCTGAGTTTTCATATGAATTCAACAGAGACAAAATTGTTTCTGAAAATCAAAACCATCAGAGCAGCATCAAATCTATTTTCGATATCAATCTAACCCAATACAGGCAATTGTGCTAACTCAAGACAAGTAGCAATCAAGTCAAAACGAATCGAAACAGTTGGTTTTTGACACATTCGTTATGAATCAACACAACTCCACGATTTTAGCGAATAGATATTTTGCATAGGTCAAATGTAACCAGAACCCAAACGAAAATATCGATTCAACACAAAACAGAGTCGTTCCTGGCTAATCGAAGTCAACAGTGCTATTTTGAGTTTATTAGATTACATCGTATTTATCAACCCAGTCACTAATAATGACGCATAACACATATAGAGGATCATACCAATTCAAACCCACAAAATCATTCCAAAATCAAACCATAAGAACTAAATCAGAGTCGATGACATCCAACCACAACAAAATCGTATTAAATCAAAACATAACCGTGTTCTAATTTTAGCATAAATATCTCATGTACAGGTCAGATGCAAACAAAATCCAAGCGAAAGCAAGCCCCATTGATTTGGTTAATTCAAACCAACAGAATTATTCAAAACGAATCAAACCCAATGAAAACCAATCAATTGCTAAATTGGGAATGACCAAATCACATAACCAAATCATAACCACATTTGACTTTAGTAAAATGAATCTACTATACAGGATCCACAACATAACCGTTTTTTATAATCAAACTATGACAGAATCATTTCAAATAATGAATAGAGCTAATTGAAACCCAAAACCAAATTCATTATATTAATCCTAACAATTCGTAAAACACAATTGATATTGAAATTCATACCTGGATAACAGAAAATGGCTTGGTCATGATAATTTGGAATTGACGAAGGTTGTTGCCGATTCGACATTCCTAAAGACGATCGAACCAGTGGTTTTCTGTTTCTTATCACTAGCTTGAAACCTGTCCCTTTTTCTTGATAGCACTGCAACTTGGTTCTCTAAAGATTTGATCTTCGATTGTAATAAGGGAACGTCGGCATAGTATCGCTCTAACTACACATTTCATTGGATACATGATGTCTTTTCAGGCTTCGAAATTGCAGGCGAGGGTTTGTTTAAATCACCAAGGGTTTCATTATGTAGCTTGATTCCTGGGTAGTTAGGATTGTTCTTTAGGCATGGGGGCAAATTAGAAACATATTCATAGGGTGGCTCAGAGCATAGGCCTTGGGAATAGGGGTACTCTTCAGCCAAGAAACGCTCGATATCGGAGTCCGAGTCCTCACTCAGAATTATGGGCTTTTGATCAGCGTTTGGCTTAGGCTTATTCTGGGCAAGTCTCGATATCAATCTGGCATTCTTTTTACCTTTGTTGTTGACAGTAGGGTTACCCTTAACTTTCTTACTCACAAGATTCTTGACAGCCTTAGCCTTGTCTCTTATGATGTCAGGTAGGTCGATGTCAGGGCAGACCGAGGGTTTGGGAGAGGGTAGAAGGACATGAAATGGCACGGGTGGCCCGACCATAGTCTCACTGACCACAGACTTGTCGATTTGGACAGACTTTGAATCAACAAAGTTGTTTTGAGATAGAAAATCTTGCTAATTATCGTCGTGAAGGTTTAAATGGTGAACAACGATGAGTCTAATCAATCCATGGTGAAACAAGCTGCTATCAGCCTTCTTGCATTTGAACCTCTTAGCCATTTTGTAAAGAATACACAAGAAGTAAAATGGCATGTTCAATGGATAGCCCATGAAATTCATTAACAGTTGAAGGTGATAAAGAAAAACCAATCCATACCGACATTCACAGGTCACAAATTGTTTAACCATTATCAAAAGATCATGCCACCTGGATTTAAGTGTGGAAATAGGCATACCTTTGTCACAGGATGTAACCTTTCATGATACGAACAGTAAAGGCCACGACACCTCATCAACTTTGGATTTCTTAAACCATCTCTGGCATGTGGCTGCTAGTCCTGTGGCAGAGCTTATGAATTCTTCATTGAGTTCAAGTTGAATGTCACCTACTTTATCCCTACACCCATCAAAGGTAATGGCAAATTTTTGTGCAACCGTGAGGTTGAAGCCCTTGAACCTCTGTATAAATGCGAGCAAACCACTATCCTCTAAATATTTATAGGCATCATCGAACAGTAACAGATCTTGACTACCGTTCGGCTCTATTCGCACCACCGGTGCCATAGACAGGAGCACATGGTGAGCAAGGTGAACGAGCCAGGGTTTGAACACAGCATACGCAGGGGCAGAACGCTCTCAGGCTTACCCGAAACTAGCAAAGGTGAAACAGGGATAGGAGAAGACATGAATGACATATCGTGCGAAGGTGGTGGAGCTAGTTCATTACATTCAAAACAATCATATCTACAATACAACCGCCGGTGCAAATAGCTATTCAACCCATTATTGTATAGGTTAACAATTATGCCATTCAATCAACCAATGAAATCAATGGTAAGTGGATTAAACATTCGCGCGAGCAATAGTTATAGTTTCAAAACCAAAGCAATAAATCAAAATCATACCAAGGGTTCGATTTATATGAACTATGTGTTGTATGAAACGATTTATACCAAGAATTTAACCATAACACCAATCAAGTGAATCGATCAAAGAACATGTAAATCCAATCACCAATGCATCACAAACTCAATCACTCATGAAACAAAATTACATAACCAATCAAAGAATGTCAAATGAGTACAGATCAAGAGGTCTTGCCAACTGCATAACGATAAGTAAATTGGAAACGCAATGGGCATATCGACAAGAAAGATCGCAACAATTCAGTGACGATTCTAATGTAACTTCGAAAACCAAGTTTACACGCTTGCAGTCGTGAAAATAAGAACAAAGGTAAGTGTGCAAATAGCGAAAAAATAATATTGTTGTTTTATCCAAGGATTGTGACAAAAATTAAGGTTTGCAAAACACTGGTGTAGGCAGCTTATAAGGACAGTATAAAAAATGTGAATTGGCTGCCAACACCATCCATTTTTTAGGATTCATATGTGATGGTAAGAAAATACATTCCATGTCAACAATTCTCATGAAAGATGAAGAGGTATGCAATGCCTTTGCAACCCAGATTAATAGAACAACCATTCACACAATGTGGGTTGGATGTCATTGGGCCGATAAATCCAAAATCAAGTAAGGGGCACATATATATTCTTACTGCTACATACTATTTCATGAAATGGAAAGAAACAATAGCATTAAAAAAAATTGACTCTGAAGAATTGATTAAATTTCTCAAGGATAATATATTATCAAAATTTGGTGTTCCAAAGAAACTCATTACAGAAAATGGCTATATTTCCATTGGATCAAAGTTCACAAATTTTTGTGGATAATATGGCATTTTGATTGGACAATCATCAGATTATTATCCACAAGGGAATGGCCTTGCCGAATCTACAAATAAGACATTGATTTGAATCCTAAAGAAGACTATCGATCGAAATAAAATAAAATAAATGGCACTTGAAGTTGATAGATGATTTATGGGAAATCATAATGACTCTAAAAGATAGAATCGAGATGTCTCCTTACATGTTGGTTTATGGAAATGAAGCGAAGATGCCAATCAACCTTGAATTGAATTCCTTGAATTATGCAGTCAACCTAGAGGACGTTGAAGATATTCCCCCTCTGTAGAACATATTGAATCAATTATTGAGATTAGATGAAGAAATAAGTGAGGCTTTGCATAAAATATCACAGAGGAAACATAATGTTAAGAAATATTTTGATCAAAGTGAAACAATCAAGAAATTTCAAAAGGATGAATTGGTGTTGCTCTGGAAAAAAGAAAAATAAAATTCATCAATGCATACGAAATTTGAGGCACTCTGGATTGGGCGTCACCTCATTGAGAAAATTATGGGTTTCAATTCATGCATGCTTAAAGATATGAAGGGAAAGATGTTGTTGTTTCCTTTCAATGAGAAACACCTAAAAAGTTTCTTCGCTTAAGACATTCTCTTTTCTTTGTACATAGATTTTCCATTTTATTTTGTACATCCTCACTGCCTCGACTCCATTTCCAAAAGGATAAAGCATTTGATAGTGAGATTCTAGATTCTTGACAGCATGCAAGGGGTTATCATCCCACAGTTGGAGCAATTTGTTGAACCCCTTTTGTGTTTCCCCTATATTTCTATTTTCCCATTTTTTTTTCTTACCTGTTCTCTTCCCCTTCTATATTTTCCCTTCCTGAATCTCATATTCCCCTCTTTGTCCCTTTATTTGTTGTGAAAATATTTCCACACTTAGTCGTTTACACTATATTTTCGAACTTTCGGACATGTGGACTCTCAAACTTGTATTATGCTCTCTTTACCTCTATATCAGTCTGCCCAACACTTAGTTTATTTTTGCATGACAAATTTTCGGACTTTTAGACTCACAGACTTACATTGTTATACCTCCACTCATCCCATAGTCCACCCAACATATCCCAACACCTAGTCATTTCATCTATTCAAAATTTTGGACTTACAGACTTGCCTTTCCATTCTAATCGTTCACTCAGACTCTCTGTCGTCACGTGTCCCTTCCTTCACATTTCTCAAAGCCACATTTAACACTATCTTTATGGACCTAATTACTAAATTCATTTATGAAATGGTTGTTAATTAATGGTGTTTATATCGAGGATAATCATATTTATTTTGAGTTAATGATTTCATCAAAAGAAAATCTAACCTAAAATCATTTTACTGTGCAAAGTAATAAAACAAGAAAACTTGATCGGCTCAAAAAAATTAGTCATGAGAAAATAGTTGTTCTGTGGAGATACCTTAAACCTCTTCACCAGAGAAGACTAGAACTATCATTGGTCCCAATTATACTAGTATTATTCAAGTCTACTTGGTAAAGAAAACAACAAGGTGTGGACTTCAGGGATAGTTCTCGCAGGTTGCATCCCAGAATTATTTGAATGAAAGGATATTGTCGCCTGGTGCATCGAAAAATTTATCCAAAACAGAAGGGCCACCACATTGTAGAGCAATTCTCCTATATCCTTAGCGCCTTCAATATTTAGGGAGATGTTGAAATTTTCGGAGCCGAACATGATTTACGAAGGGGAGGAAGCTAGAAATTTTCTAAAAAGCAAGAATAATGGAATAAAACTTCTTCAAGAATATTTACACGACCTTGCCTAGTTATTTACTCGAATTGTTGGCCAATATTCTACAAAAACCATTCCTTGATTGGCATTATATATATATATATATATATATATATATATACATTTTACAGTTCATGAAAATGAAATCTTTGACTGGGTGAAGATTATTTCAAATGAGATTATTGCACCACTGACAAATTTCAAAACTAAGAAGTTTTATATGTCATCTTATTTTTTATTTGCTATCACATATTGCCATACTTTTGAAGGTTTAAATATTTCCAAAAGAGTTAAATTAAAGGCGGACCCCGTGACTATGTGGTATCAATATTTATGGAGGCAGAGGGTCAACCATCATTTCTATGAAGTGTACAATGATTTTGTGTCTAAATTCAAAAAGTTATTATTTGGTGAAGACACTTCCCGACTCTCGTTGGAAGCGTTAAATTTTCTAAAAGGGAAAGGAATTCTGGAAAAAATGGAGGATTGCAATATCATCAGGGTTTTCTATTCCAACAAAAAACCCATATTTCTTCCACATTATATATCTAATAAGTTGTTCATTATTGAAATATATGGACAATATAAATTTTGGTTTCACACATTTTCTGAGAAAAGGAAAAATAAAATCATACCTCTTTCGTGGAAATTCGGTGTTGGCCCTTGGTTATGGAAGGAAGCGAAGATTAAGGAAATAAGTGTGAAGTATGAACTGCGCAAAAAGAACATTGACTGAGATTGGGTCGAAGTGGTTAAAGAAGAAGAAAAGAAGGAGAGAAGTAAGATAAAGCGAGTCATTGAACGAGAAGACTGAGGAAGACAGATCAACAAGGAAGATGGATCGTGGACAACTCATCAAGCGAAAAAATACACCAATAGATTCTTTGGAGCATCTCGAGGGAAAGAAGGAAAGACAGGTTGGCAAAGCCCTAAAAACGCATGTCAATTTGACATAGGGTTTTAGACACCTAGGGTTTTGGAATTTTAGGGTTTTGACACCTAGGTTTCGGCCTAAGGTTGTCTGAGAGTCATTGTAATATATAAATAAAGGTCAAGAGGAACTAGGTTGGGTTCGATGAGGTAATGAGTGATTATTTTTGTTGAGAAAGAGAAGTATTTTGTTGCAAGAGAGTCTGTGTTGTAAGATCTTCAGTTGGGTGCAAAGATCAACCCTGCAATTGTGTGTGCAGGGAGGGGAGAGAAAAAGAGAGAGCAGGAGAGAGATATGCAAGCTAAGAGCACAGATAGAACTGTATGTTTTCCTATAATATCAAGAAACACAGTTCTATGGATGTAGCCCTAGGGAGAGGGTGAACCATGTTAATCTTATTGTTTTGTGGGATTGATGTTGTGTTATTTTGCCTTCTGATTACTCTTTTATTGTATCATTGTGTTAGATCTGAGATATAACTGTGCGAAGTAGGTTTGAGTTGGTAAACGATATCTAGATGTTGTGTTGTTTTTGTTTTGGACCCACATTGCATTTCCTCAAGTTGTAGACACTTGTGTCCTGCAACCCCCTATTGCTACTTCGGGTGACACTGCATCTACTTCACAGGTGTTGCCAAAAAGGCCAGTAGTTAAGGCTTGTTGGTGCGTTGTTAGAGATGAACCCTGGGTCCACCCCTGTGCCAACAAATGGTTTCGTTGTCGGGACAGGGATCTTCTTGAGGGAATGTCAAGGTGGTTTCCATCGAAGACAGAGATTTAGAAGTGGATAGAAGAACAAGAAGAGGACTTCATTGAAGCTTAGAATAAGAACCCTAATCTTAGTATAGAGGATTGGTTAGGAAGATATATATTTACTGATATACACAAGATATTCTTTGGAGGAATCCATCAAGAGCTATATGAGTGGCTAGCCAGATTAGAAGATACCCATTTTCAAATCATACTTAGACCACATGTGGTTTGGATGTTGTCGTTGATCAAGAAGGTCAAGAGAGTTGATAATGTTGTGTCAAGAGTATTCTATCATTGGTTTGATATCATTATTGGAGGGCACATTGCTGAGTTTTCTATTGACTGAGTAGAATCATATAGCCAAGAAGAGAGATATTTCTTTAAGGGACCTAGGGGAAAAATTTTACATTTTCTCAAGTTGTAGATCAAGATGTTATTGCATGAGAAGAACATCTTGAAGATACAGTAATCGGTTGGACTAAAGAGATAATATTCAAGAACTCAGACAACGACAATGACATAGAGGTTGGACACACACGCAGTGGGAGATCATTTAGATAAGTTCCTCTAGTGAACCTGTTTGAGCAGGGTCACGAACCACTGGCACAAGACGAAGGGTTATATAGTGGAGAAGAAGAAGAGTTGGTGAATGAGGAACATTCAAAGTCCTCTAGGGCAGAAGAAGGGAAGACTGAAGAACCTCATCGAGAAGAGTCAGAAACTTCAGGAGCTATGCAGATTGTTGACGTAAGTACTATTACTCCTCCTGTTGTTTTAGCAACATTAAGTAACTAGAGTAACCTAAGTTATCAGAGCACTCAAAGAACTGGTACAAGTGGTTCAATGCATACTCAGTCAAGAACCCTAGGAATATCTATGGAAGATGAGATGAGGTTACCCACCTTTAGGGGAGATGGATCTTAAGATCCTGATCAGCATTGGTTCTTATGTGAAGCTGTATGGATTATTAATAATGTCACTGACGAAGCTGTTAAGAGAGATCAGTTTAGTACTACCCTGAGAGACCGTGCACTGAGCTGGTACATGAAATTTTTCCAAGGAGTTATACAGCCTAAAAATCTAAATGACATTAAGACTGTGTTGATTACCGAATTCAAGAAACCCAGGTCGGAGTCGCAGTTCATTACAGAGCTAAAATAAATTAAGCAGAGAGTAGTTGAACCTGTTTGGGAGTTTGATCAAAGGTTTAAGACCCTGACAGGTCATTTGAGTTTTCATATCCCAGATGAACAAAATAAAGAATGGTTCATTGTTGCCCTCTTTCCACACATTAGATTCCCTCTGATGCTACAACGGATCACTTAGTAGGCTAAGGCATTGGAGATCGCCATGAAACTAGAATCAACCCCTATGGGAGAGTCCATCTCAGGTATGAGTCAAATTTTGATTCAGCTAACTAGCTTATCACTGCAGGTCAAAGATATGAAGAAATATAAGGGAAAAGATAAAAGAGAAGATATATGGTGTATCAGATGCAAATCAGAGGGCCATGAGAAGGAGCATTGTCCTCTATTTCATGAGTACTTAGCTTCAGGAGCTCAGATCCCTTTGAATTAGGTTACTCTACCTTGGTGCGAGGTATGTAGAAATCGACATCACCCTGGTGAATGTTATTACATGCAAAAATATGTCCAGACACCTACCAACCATTACTGCACATTCTGTAAATCTGTGGGGCATGATGAGAAAGATTGTAGGGCTTATTACCTCTTGCATGAAAGATCAAGAGACACATATATAATTCAAGGTGAAGTACAGCAGGAAGGATATACTACATCATTTAACTTCCCAGGAAGAGGAAACTTCAACCCTCATAGTGGATTCAGAGGAGGAGGTATGGATCGAGGTCAAGGTCAAATCATTTGTTATAATTGCACACGGTGAGGAAATTTGGCAAGGGACTGTCAGAACCCTTGTACCACTTGCAGCTACTGCAACTCATTTGAACATGTTATTGAAGATTGTCATGTGTTGTTAGCCAAAATTAAGGAGAGACAAGGAGGAAACCCACAAGTAAAATTAATCTCAATAGAACCTAGCGGAGAGGATCCTAGATTCATTGTTATCACTAGAGGAGGCACTGCTATAGGAGAAGACAAGGTGACTCCAGCAAAGACTACAGAAGAATCATGGGTCAGAAGAGCTACATAGAAGACACAAGAGTTTGATCCAAGGAAAGAAAAGCAGACATTTGAAGAAGCAAAAAGAGAATTTGGAGGATATTAGGTTTCTTCATCAAAGGCACAACCAGAAGTGAGAGAATGTGGGATGCACCTGGCATTCGATCAGTCTGCATCACTGGGAGAAGGAAAATAGGTAAGAAATATTGTGAGTTTCTTGTATACATTCATTGATATGATTAAGGATGAAAGAGCCATACAAGAACTAAAACACTTAATCCAATAGTATGAACCAGGGAAGGTAGACCCTCTGTTGAATAGAGTAGTACATCAAGTATCTAAAAAGAGAAGGACAAATAAGGAACTACACCTTAATGCTCAGATTGGATATTATGATATATATTATGTGGTCCTTGAGTTAGGATCAGAAGTCAATGTTATGATGAAGCAGACCTGGGCACTTGATGGGAAAACCTAAGTTAATTTAATCCCCTATCAGGATTAGGATGGCTAATCAGCAGGCAGTAATCCCCTTTGGGAGACTAGAGCATGTCCCTGTGGGCATCAACGAGGTAAGGACATTTGTGGAATTTGAGGTGATTGATATAGTTGATGATAGTTTTCCTTATCCTGCACTATTAGGAATTGATTGGGCTTTAAAAAATTCCACTATTGTTTACTTAAAGAAAAGAAGAATGACATCCGAAGGTGATGGCCTTAGGGTCATTGCACCTTTGTATCTTGATGAAGTTCGAAGATACACATAACTCATCAGAGAATAAGACCGTGCATATGAGCTAGAGAATATATATAAATTGACAGCGAGATAGCAGG
Organism: Picea sitchensis; assembly: GCA_010110895.2. Taxonomy (NCBI): domain Eukaryota; kingdom Viridiplantae; phylum Streptophyta; class Pinopsida; order Pinales; family Pinaceae; genus Picea; species Picea sitchensis. The sequence continues at coordinate 21,805 of SNQJ01S0077867.1, read as the reverse complement.
ATTACATTAACCCTAAATCAGATGGGAATTTAAGTTGGTGAAGTGACATCGCATTCTCATCAGACTCAGAAGAAGCACTAGATAATTTTTTAGTCTCTTTCTCATATACAATCATTAATTCCAAGTATACCACCTTTGTAGATTTTACATACTAGGATATAGTTGTTATCCTAAGTGTGTTTCTAGATTCCTACTTTGCCTCTACCTTATTTCCTGATGAGGTGTTGATGTGAGAACAATTGAGGTGGTTTCATTACTGTATTATATATTTGTATCATTAATATGAATACGATGTTGATAATTATGGCTTGAGGCCTTTTCCGCCAATCTTCTTGTCCTAATATTCTTATGCTCAATTTCTTCAATTGGAAACAGAGATTCTTTGTTTTATCAATTGGTATTAGAGCACCTTTGGTCTTAAGGGCTTGATGTTTCCATGGTAGTTATCCATGGTTGGTGAAGAATTCAAGCTCAATGGTAGATGCTTCTCACAACAACAAAATTCACCTGAAGGACGATGATGGATTTGAAATCTGTGATGCGATTTTAAATCTGCGATCTGGACAATGAGCGACATGGATCTGCACAACAATCAAAGTGAGATTTGTTAGCACATATATTTTTTTTTAAATATGTAAATTTACCTTTGCATGGTGTTCCACCTAATGTTTGCAAAGTGCCTTTGAATGTTTGTACATCTCTTCTTCGATTTCAAGATCTGTCCAATTTAATCTTGGAATGGTTGTTGAGATTCATCGATCTAAACAAACACATCCATGCCCAGCATTTCGTCCCTTGCTATGTTGTTGTTTTTGTTGGAGAGAACTCTTGATGTCAAAACTCTCTTTACAGATGCCCATGAATTAATATAGATTCTCTAAGACTAAGGTCTGTATCCATGCAGAATTTTCGGATCTAAAAATTTGCCTATGAACTTTGTTTCTTCTCTGCGTCCTCCTCACCCATTTGTTTGCACAGAGTTCTCCAGATCGATAGCACCAAAGTCACCCTTCAGGATTCCTCGAAATTTGGCCAAATTCTCTCCATCATAACGTGTCCATCTAAAACAATGAGTTTGGATATTGCAGACTGATGTTTTAATGGTACATTATATTTTATGTTTTATTTCATTACTTCCTACTTCCTGATATTTGAGCCCAATTTGGAGACAAATGCTTGTATCTGTTGCATGGGTGATATGATTAGTAATGTAATTTGCTAGTAATAATGTACTAGATGGATCCAATCCAAATTAGTTCATTTGTCGATTTTCTATTATATGCATAAAATCATGAGAAAGCATATATGAAGTTGCAACTCTGATGTGTATATATCTTCTATTGTTGCTTCAATTGATCTCTATGGAGGATTGGAAACAGATCTCAGGGTTTTAGGCACACCATCTTGTTGTCATAGTTGGGCAGTTTATCCATAGAGCATGAGAATTTTTGTTGCTGGAATTATTCTTTCTAAAACAATCTGCACTCACCATTGTTAATAAAATTGTAAACCTCGGCAAAAATATAACATGGTGATTCTACTCGAGTAATCCATTATTAAACTCAACAATTTCATTTCAGTCCGCCCCCATTCGAGGGATATCCACCTCAACAACATGTCATCCTCAACGCCAAGCCATCCGTGATTCGCTCCAAAATTTTCTCATCTTCTCATACGTCAAAGGATCTTCGTGTGGTAGGTGTCATTGATTTCAAGTATTGAACGACTTATTGGTTGGAAATTAAATTTGTTTCATTCCAAATTATGAAACCTTGTCATGCATATAAGACAAATTTTGCCCAAACTTTTAGAAATCACTTTTAAGTAACATACTTAGAGTGACTTAAATTTTATGCTATAAGATTTGGAACTTTATATATTATATGTTTTAGAACATTAACATAAAGTAGTACTTTATGTAATGTTTTTTTTGTTGGCATGTTTATAGGCAGAGTGTGATTTTCATTGATGGCAAGAACAACAATGATGATGGAATTTTTACAAACAGAGTGTACATGGAAAGAACCGGGGGATCACCGATCCAGAATACCCGATGTCCGTTAGATTAGAGTCCAGACAGGAGGAGCGCGTAGAGGAGGAAATTATACCTCAGCCATCGGATCGAAGCGCAAAGGACCATCAACAGTTAGATCTAGTGGATATGCAAGGAGGATAATCCCAGGAGTCAGTCAACACTCCAAAGCTGTGAAGGAATCTTGGTCGTTGGAGCTAGAGGACACGTGGTGAGAGATTGGAATTTTGTTGACTCGCGAATTGGAAGAGTCAAAGGTGAGAGTTGGAGGAACTTGCGAAATGAGAATTCATGAAATGATCTGGGTCGTTGGATCCAGAGGAAACATGGTGAGAGATCAACATTTCGTTGACTCATGAGCTAGAGAAGTCAAAGGTGAGAGTTGTAGGAACTCGCGATATGCGAAGTTGGGAAATGATCTGGGTCGTCTGATCACAAAGGATCTAGATCGTTGATCTGATATGAATTCAGATTCCACGATATTGATTGTAGTCGTCGATTAGAGAGAGAGACCTCGACCATTGATCTGATATGAAGTCATTTCGAAGTTTCACATATCGAAAGTTTGGACACAACTCACAGTAGAAGTTAGCGATATGTGAAATCGCGAAGCACTCTTTTGCTTGACCCCTGATCATAGCTTGAGGTCACATCAGAGGAAGAGAAGTGAAGGAGCTAGCACTGCTAGGCTCCATTTTGGAGTTTCACGTATTGTGAGTTTGGAAGCAATTCACAGCAGGAGGTCGCAATATGAAAAATCATGAAGCACCCTCGTGCTTGGCCCCTGATCACATCTAGTGGTCACATCAGTGGGAGAGAAGGGAAGGAGATAGTAGTGCTAGGCTCCATTTCAGAGTTTCACGAGTCGAGAAAACCAAGGTGACTCACAGTTGATCACCCGAAATGTGAAATCGTGAAATGACTATTGGTTAGGCATACAGTCACCGCCGATGGTCATGTGAAAGGAAGGGGCTTAGCCAGAAAATCTAAACGTCCACTGTGTAGTTTTCTCAAGAAAGGAAAAGGTGCCAAAGGGATGAGCGCACAAAAGTTCTCTCAGGAACTGCTAGAGATGAACTGATTGTAACTATGGAAATACACTAATGGTTTCAGCCAGAGAATTTGAAGAGGCTGCAAGGTGATTTTCAGAGAAGCTGAAGAGTCTCAAGGTATCTGACAGTGGTATGAAGACTCATCATAGAGATGATTGACATTTGGAAAAGGGTCGAAGATGGTAGCTCCCAGAGAAGCCAAAGAGTATCGGCATAATGGCCATGGATGAAGAACGGACTCAGTGTAATCGCCAGAGGGGAGGAAAATTTAGGTGGACGATCTGGCAGAGGACTGGGCATGATAAATATACGCAAAACAGAGAAGAGGGGAGAGATTTTGTAGAGAGTTATTCATGTGGGTAAAAGCATGTTGGGTACAACTATTGAATCATACAGAAGAAGAGTAGCGCATAGAACAAAAATGCATATCTAAGAGAGGAAGACAAAGTTGAGGTGCGCATGCAGAGACAGAGAAGAAGAATAGAAAGATTATGAAGATGTGAGGAGGAGGACACTGAAGCAAGCAGAGCAGATCAAGGTATCAGAAAAGTGATGAGACTAGTAAGCCATTGATGAATATTGTATCACTATAATAGATTCAAGCAAGCAAAGATTTATATTTCAAGGTGGTTGGGAGGTTCTAGGGAGGACTATTGTCCTCAGAGTTTCAAGTGGGTTCTTGAACACAGGGAGTTGTAGCTTCCATCTAGTTGCAGCCGAAAAAAACCAGGGTGGCAGGGTGGTGCAAGGGAGAACTGTTGTTCCCTGTTATACAGGTTGGTGCCTGTGTGACTAAAAGTTGGTGCTTCCATCCAGTTGGTGTTGGAACACTTAGGGAGTTGATGCTTCCTTCTAGTGGGTGCTAGAGAAACCAGGGAGTTGGTGCTTCCTTCTAGTAGGTGCTAGAGAAAACAAAGAGTTTGTGCTCTCAGCAAGTTGCAGCTTGCAAAACAGAGGTTGTAGCCTCAAGAGGAGTTGGATCTCACAAGTATGATAATGTAAAGAAAATAAATATTACTTATCATATCAAGAAGAAGAGTTTTTTTCCTTTATGGGTTTCCTCGGGAAATATTTGTCTCTGTATATTTCATGTGTGTGATTGATGTTTAATATTCTATTACTTACTTCTCTGCATCATTGTGATCATCATTGAGTGTTATGTGAAGAGTTTAAAATGGTCCTAATAGTTTAAGAACAGTAACAACTGATTCACCCCCCCCCTCTCAGTTGTTCAACAATTGGTATCGGAGCCAGTTCCTTTTATATAAAGGTATATCAGGAAGCTTAAACATGTCAATCCATGAAGGAACCTCAACCAATAAGGCCCCCCTATTCAATGGAACAAACTTTTCCTTCTGGAAAGTTAGGATGAGAACCTACATAATGGCCCTAAGTGCAGATGTCTGGGATGTGGTAGAGACTAGTTATGTAAATCCAGTTGTACTAGCTAATAAGGATGACAAGCTAGAATTCAGCTTTAACACTAAGGCTATGAATGTTATTCTGAGTGGGCTTGCAGAAGTAGAATTTGTAAAAATTATGCACTTAGAAACTGCCAAAGAAATGTGGGACAAACTCATTAGCAGTTATGAAGGTAATGAGAAGGTAAAGGATGCCAAGCTTCAAACCTACAGAGTACAGTTTGAGCAGCTAAAGATGAAAGAGGATGAAACTGTTGGAAAGTACTTTCTAAGAGTTGAAGAACTAGTAAATGCAATGAAAGCACTTGGTGAAAAAATTGAGGAACCTGATGGGTGTTATATATGCACTAAAAACACACTAAAACCCCTCAATTAAATTTTCAACCCAAGGTAAGTAAACTTAGATTTGTAGCAAAATATATGCCAAAGGTATAAGGGTTGGTAGGAGTGTAGCCTAACTAATGAAGGTAGCTATCTAAAGCTAATCTACTCAAGAAAACCTATCTAATGAGTAAACCCTACTAAGCAACTTGAAACTATGTAACCTAAGTACTTTTGAACCAAGGATCGATGGATAGTTCTAAGAAAGCAAGTAAAAACCCTATGTAAAGAAAACTAGTTCATAACAATAAGCAAAAACAACTATTAAGTATAACAATAAGCAAATAACCAAAGTAGACTATTTTAACTTGCCAACCTACATTCAATGAGAAACTACCCTATAAAGCAAGTAAATAAACAAGCAAGCAATTATCCTACTAAAGCAAGCAAACAAGTAAGAAAAGACAACTAACTAACCTATTAAAGCAAGTAAACAAAAACAACTAACTAACCTATTAAAGCAAGTAAGCAAAGACAAATAACTAACCTACTAAAGCAAATAGAAAACTAACTACTACAAGAAATCAAATTAAAACTTCTCATTGAACAACTATCTAGCCTAAGAGGCAAGTGGACTAAATTCTTAATTCAAAACTATTTCTAATCCATGAAAGGAAATCTATCTTATTGAAAGCAAGAAATACTAGCAACTAACCTTTAATCTATAATAAGAAAATTGGTCTCTAACCTATCAAAGCAAAAGACTATCTATCCTACAACAGCAATAAAACTATTTCCTAAGTTATGAAAGAAAGAAACTATATCTTCTGAGCTATGAAAGCAGGAAAACTATCTTTTTAACCTATGAAAGCAAGAAAACTATTTCTTAATCTATGAAAGCGGGAAAATTATCTTTTAACTTATGACAATTCAAATATAATGTTGGTGGTTGTGTGAATGTCTTCGGTATTGGATAATATCTCGATGGAACTTGACAACAAAGGACAATTCAAGTGGTATAAGCTCAATATTGATCTCAATAGCAAAGTGAAAGGTATGGATTAAACAATCCAATGAGAATTTAGCCATGACAAAAACAATCATCAATTACCCTGCATATTCATTTATTAACCATCAACAATATAACGAGATCATCATTGTACTTCTATACTACATAAGAAAAACTAGATTCAACCATTAACTAAGAAATATAATTGCAATTTAATTCTAGAAAGAAAATTATATAAATTGAAAACTATGCTATATCTACTCTAACAATTCAAACTACAATAAGAAAATGCTTAAAAACAGAAAATTAAAACATGACATTAAAAAGTAAACTAAAAACTACATTAATCAACAACTAGCTAAGCCAATTCTACATAAAAATGAAATAAGCAAGCTATGATTAAAAACTGAAATTGATCCTATCCATCTATCAAATCCTTGTCGAAGAAAACTCAAATAAAAACTTTGTTCTATTCTAATTAAAACTTTGTTTTAAACTTGATTCTAAAATTATAAATAAAGATGTAATCTAATATCTAACTACACATGGGGTTAGTCTAGGGATCTTCATATCTACTCCTAACTACAAGATTAATGCATGCTAACACAATTCATCATACTAACCTACAAAAGAGAGTCAAAGCAATTAAATTATAACAACAAACTAATTAACATAATAAAAATGCATGTACAGGAAAATAAAGAGAACAACTAAACTATGAAATGCATAAACAAACACAAAGACAGTTACCAGACTGTTGGTGGGCCCCCCAATAAGTCGTGGTCACTTTCTAAAAGCACACCACGCGCTCAGCAAGATGAGTTCACCATAAAAACTCAAAAACGTATTTCTTGTATAATCTGACAATGTAAAATGGAAAAATAGAGTAAAAACGTATTTCTACCTATCACATTGATGCTTCTTCTACTTAAAAACTATTTGACCACCTCGGTGGTATTTATAATGTTTAAATACCAAGTGGTTGACCACATGAGGGTTGAACCACTTCTAAATTTGGCAATTTGCATTAAATGATGCCCTATCTGATAAAACAGAGAGAGTCAATAATCGCTCAGCTGAACAACCAAAACTGAGTTGTCAGGAGCTCAGTAGCCGGAGCGGGCAAGCATGAACAAAACCCATGTTCCTGATTCGCCTATCACTGGCTGCCAATACCATAACCACCAAGTCACCCTTCGTTTTTGTGCAATACACAGTGATGGACAGAGTGTTAGATCAGGTACCAGAACGAGTGTTAGAAGGAGTGTCGGACTAAGTGTCGGAAGTAGAAACGTGGTGCATTTTTGCCCTGTAACACCATAAAAATGTGAATTATCTCTTGGTAATCAGAAAATGTGATGAATTATACCCAATAATGACATTAAACATGAATCACACGTACCTGGTGGAGATCATACCGTTTTAACATAAAAGTCTTCAAAAAGCTCCTTCAAAATATGAAAAACACATATGTACATGCGGAAAAAGTGTATAATAACTGTCATAAAAGTGATCATATCTCGGGACCAACATTACCCCCACACTTAAGATTTTGTAGATCCCACTGCAAACAAAATTAAATTACCCCTCATGACTAAGATTGCTGAGGACGATCATCTTTGGAAGCTTCTCCTTCTTGCTGTGAAGACTTTTCTGTATGCCTCTCGTGTTGCTTCAGTTGTGCTCTGAGGCTACGGTTGTATTTCAACAAGCTTCTTGGATTTTTGTTCTGGTAAAGAAATGGCTTGTGCATGATCATTTAGAGTCCTTGGAGAGTGGGTTTTGGATGGAGAAATAGTCCTTAGATCTGATGTCTTTTTTCTTTCCTTGATTGTCAAGTGAGGGTTTACAAATTGATAAATGAATGCATCCTAAGTTTACCCCTGTTTGTTTCCAATTCGGCTAAAACAAGAAGTTTGATAAGGCCATGGTGAAAGAGGTTGTTGTGGGGGTTGGTTACATTCTTCCTCACTTGAGAGGACATCTTATCCAAGCTCTTTAAAAAGTATAAGGGAAAATTAAATTGTTTATTGAAAGTGGGCTAACAATCGAAAATGGAAAGCTTAAAAAACAGAGTATCTACCTTCACTATGTCAACAAGACATTCAAGGCACCATTGCGGAAAGATTTGAAAAGGATGGAGAGTATTGTCTTGGAAGAGTCAATGAACACCTGGAGATGCTCTTGAAAAATGCCAACATGAACCTCAAGCTTCAAAGACACATGGCCAGGAACTACTACATCAGAAAATGGATCAGGAAAAGCCACAAAAAGTGTTCTACAAGACCATGTTGCGCTTTTGACTCTGTTTTTGGTCATCATTTTAAAACGATGTTTTTTACCACATAAAGATGAATTTTGAAAAACCAAAGGATCTTGTTTCTAATTACATACCAAATTGCAATAACCTCTTTCTGTTTTTACACAGGTATCATATATTGGGAGATATTCAACTTTATTGGAGACCTATTTCAGAAAATAAAATTTTCCAATTTAATTTCCTGTTTTAGTCATTATTTTCAAAACAGATTTTTGGCCAAATAAAGAAGAATTTTGGAAAACAAAAGGAGGTTTTTTCTAAGGACATACCAAATAATAATAACATCCTTCATTATTTACACAGGTATCATATAGTGGGAGATATTGATCCGTAGGATCTTTTAATGACTTATGGTTGAGTTTTAATTTTGCATGCTTTAATTAACCATTTGAGAAACTTAGTGAAAGAATGAGGAAAGAAGAGGAATTATGACAGCCATATATACATTTTCAGATCTGAAATAAAAGATAAGACAGCAAACCATAACACGCAGATTGATAACGGAGTTCGGCACAACTTTGCCTACGTCTCCGGGCTTTTTCTCTGTGGGGAAGGCTTCTTTATTTCTGTTCAAAAGCTCAAAAGTACATTGTTGCAATGCCAAATGGCTACAAGACTGATCTGGTCATGTTCTTCCATATCTCTATAACCATGCAAAGAAAACGACACACAAAACGGACGTCCGGAGCTCCCAGAAATGGTCCGACAATGTCTCCTCCTCAAAAGCTTCTCTGCCTCCAAATGGCTTTGGCTTGGCTTCTCCTTAGCATAATTCTGCTTTGAATGCCCTCAATGTTGTCCCATGGCCTCAAACAGGCCTTGGTTATATAGCTTGGAAGTTAGTTTCTCATCTCCAACTTCCTCCAAGAATTTAGGCTCCAAAACTACCCAATAACTCCCAAAAATGGAGAAAACTAATTAAAAATAGGTTAAATAACCATAAAAACCCAAATTATAGTTACAAAAACCCACTTTTTAGTTAATTCAAGCATAAGCCCCCTCCTCCTGGGTGCGCGCTCCCTTTGGCATGGTCATATGCTTTTAATAAGGCCAAGCGCTAGCCCAAAGGGCTAAGCGCTGGCCCCAAACTGCGTTGACACCCGGTCGCATGGTATATAGGCATATGGTCGTGGCTAAACCCTTGTAACCGCGCCTTAACTGTCATAATTGTCCATGCCATTGGTTATGTGGCATGGCCATATGTATATTGTGTCGAGGGTTGGGGCTAAGCCCCGGCCCTTTCCCCCTCCAACGACCCATTATAACGAATTCAAATACAATATGCGTCGATTGGTTTACAAACACCACCATGGGGGTGGGCGGTTAGACCAGCCCCGCCAGTCCACTACCCACCGGGAGGTCGCGGGTTCGACCCCCGGCCATGCCATACCAATTTTACATATAAACCATCAAACCAATCACGGGGTGCCACGTGGCAACCCATGACTGGGCCACGTGGCACCTTAACCACCAACCAAAACATGCCACGTGTCAGCTGTTGATTGGTCCACATGTCTGCCACTTGTCAGAAGTCGTACTGCCAAGTCACCTTGCCACATCATCGTCGTATTGTCCCGTCATTCTACCACGTCACCTGTTGACGTCACCCATGCCATGTGTCACCCTTTCAGTGGTGACACGTGTCACCTCTAGATAGGTCCAGTTGTATGCCCAAATGTCCAAATATGCCTGCCACATGTCATCATCTGAGGCTGCCATGTGTCGTCTGTATGGACCTGCCACATCAGCGTATGGACATGCCACGTCAGCATCCGTACGGACTGCACAGTCAACAATTTTTTTGCTTGTTTGACTTTTCGGACAGAATGTGATATCTTCTCCATATGGAGTCTGTTTGACAAAGTAAATATACCACTGGAATCAGGAAGACGAGATGGACGCAATGGCACAGGTTTCATCACATTCCGAGCACATTCATTTTTGAGCATTTTTCAATCCCTGTCAGGCTTCTGGATCCAATTTCGGATCATATATTCAACTTTCTTGGAGGCCCATCTCAGAAAATCAAATTCTCCAATTTAATTTCTTGTTTTAGTCATTGTGTTGTGGAACATATTCCAAGAACATGAGAATTAATTTCACAAAAATGAGAGAGGTTTATCTTAAGAACAACCTTATATATAAAAAACTCTCATATTTTTGTAAAATGGGTTATTGTTAAAAAGTTGTATCCCCATCTTTGACCCCTATTTTTCTATTGCTCTTTTGTCTCAGTTGTTGTGCTTTTGGATAGTTTGTTTTCAAATCAATTGTGAAGGGGTTATATGTATATTTTTGCTTGGATTAGTGACTACAGAGTGTATATGAAATATCAATATTTTCATTCATAACTTTTTCATTAAATAACTCATCAAGGAAGGCCTTCAAAACTTGTTTCTCTTCTGCTACAATTTGTTTCCACCTCCATGCTTTCCTATGATTGTTTCAAAGTTATTTGCATTGTTTTGGATGAAATTGTCATGTTTTGTTACAGTTTCTTCTTATGAATGGATTCATGATCTTATTCCCATGTTGAAATCGTCTCATCTACCATATACGCAATGACAAATCCTAAATTCTACTGAGTATACCTACCTTGCCCCATTCTATTTTTGCAACTCATCTTTTGGAAAACCTGGCCTAGCTCCCTAGACCTAGATTCTCATCTAGAAAACTCCAAATCAAAACCATACTGAGCTAAATAACTAGCCTAATACATAGCCACTTAACCTTGTTCCTCTACTCATAGGTGTGTAACATAGATCTGTAGTGAGTTTAACAATGTGTTATTGATCTGTAATTGTCACAAAGAACCAGTTAAGGATACAAAGTCTTCTATAGCATAAACATAAAAAATGCACAGTAAGCTCATAACACACAATGATGTCAACAATATAAAATTTAGAATACCAATACAAACAACTACTGATATAATATCCTGAGACATTGTAAAAAGACAGTATGATAGAATTCTGACAGAAGTCTTACATCCTCTTCTCATGGGTTTTGCTATACAAATGGGAAATACTTAGCATTTTTTTTTTTTTAGCTCAGGAAACTCCCCCCAGACCGAATATATGGCACATCTTCATGCCATGAATTAGCAATAGGTATTTACTATTTTGAGAGGGGGGTTATATTAGCTCCTCTTTTATCCACTCTTTGGAGTATCCCTTAGCTCCAGAGATGTTCTGAAATTCGGGTTTGAAAACCCTGTTATAGCTTGCTCTTGGCAACTAGTGGTGTTTAAACCAACGGTCTCCAACTCTTGGGAGCTTTGTGGCTGAGGAAATTGATTCATCAGAGACCATGAATACAGTGAATAGGAGTAGAGGCAAGATAAGAGTGTTCCATTATTTTTTATTTTGCCATCGTGCTCACACAATCCATTCCTCTATCTCGCATTTTATAAGGCATGTAATCATAACTCTGTAATGAATAGTCTGTAACAACAATAAGCCAGTTAAGTGGTATGTTAAGGAGATGTACAACAGTTTATAACACGCATGGAATTAGCATTTCAAAAATAAAATGACTGCTAATGTAATAGCCTATATCATGAAAACAATACACATAAATTTTTACAAATATTTACTTCTTCTAGGCAATGTTATCATTTGTCAACTCATGAACCCCTACCCCACACCTAAGTATTGTGACACCTCATAATAAAAAAAATATAGGAAACCAGTCAGTTCTCCCAATAGATGAAGATTTACAGCTTGTTAATTGTAGAGATAAATTTCACAGATTGGTTTGACGAGACGGTTAAAGGATGGCCCCACCTATAGGATAAGAGATCCTATATATAGATAAGAAGAGGTAGGCAAGAGAGTTTCAAGATAGTCTTAGAGTTAGTTCCCAATGGAAATTTTATGGATTTCATTAACCTTAGCTTAACCATACATACTTCATTTCAGATTTATCTACAAGTAATGTCGTACATCAGGACAAGTTTAAATTTATTATTTATTTTTGTCAGATTACCATCCTCGCTAGATAGAATGCCCCACTGCCAGTAAGACCATTTAGTACTCCGACGAGTTTACCTAGTCATACCACAGGCCGGTACCCATGGCCAACAGACCTGTTCAATATCCCGAAGGGTTAGCCTCTTACACCCTCAGAGACTGGCCCTCCATCTTTTAATATTTTAGTATAAGATTTATTTATGCAAGAAGATGGGGGGACAGCTCTGAAAACAACTTTTTCTTTCTTTTTTCTCAATTGGGGTGGTATTTATGTTAGAGGATGACTTTCTATTATATTACTTAGTGATTTTCCTGGTGTAAGGGGGTACTTAAGCGGACGTGGCCTATCTAAAGATATGATATAATCAAGTTATTTAATGTGTAGTGGACGGTACCATTGAGAAAGAATAGAAAGTTATCTCTAGGCTCAACTCACTTTCTTCTTTTGTAGTTATTGTGATGTTTCCATGACTAACCGCTAATCAGACCTCCTTGTTACTCTTTAATAAAGATAATTTACTTACTTACTCAGGTTTCTTGGGAAAATTATACGAGAGAACTCTAAGCTTGATGGTTACGGTATCACTTCCTTATATAGTGGTGAATATTTTCCAGAGCAATTTCTTTGTAAAATTCCTTAGGAACAAGCAGATGAAAATCTTTGCAAAAACATGGCTAACTACAACAAGTCATTATTCATTTGATGCTTATCAGACAACAAGGTTCAAGTGTAACAATGTTTTTGAAGAAAATCATTCTTTTATATTTCCTTGTAATTGTCTACTCTTGGTGATATAAAGACCTACAGAGATCTCTAAAACTGTTTGCAAAAACCACACTCTAAAATATAATAAACTAAGGAGATCAATGAGATCAAGTCATAGGAACATGTATCTCATAGTTCTTTTATTAAAAGAAAATTTAAAATGAGGTTGCATTAGACTCTAAGCTAAACTAACAACATGTAGCTTTTATTTCGTATCCCACCCTAACTAAAAAGAAAGGGAAAATATTTATTCAAGTGTAAGAACTCTTCCAATGTAACCATGTGCGAAGTAAGATAAGAAACATACTCATATCCATATATGAAAAAAAAATTGTAGTGATTACCTGGATATGAAGAACCAACCAACCTACTTGTTTGGGCATCAGAAGGTGTTGAAGAATATAATAGTATTGTGGCCTGATGACCTCTTGAAACCAAATTTCAATGTAATCTTGATGTTCATCAACAGTAATTTCTATGCTCTCCTTCATCATGCTATGCAGATCCTCTTCTTTTGGATTATTGATTTATGAAGTGCATAAAGGATCTGCTGAGATGGATGTTGAGAACTTCTCAATCGTAGGTCTTAATGATTTCTCTCCACTGGTTGTAGTCCATAATTTTTCAGCTTCCTTCACATTTTGGCAAGAAAAATCATTGTGTAGCTCATAGGACCTTGATTCTTCTAATATTTTCAGAGAGGTAGATAAGTTCTTGACTATTGTCAAGATGTGTTCTTCCTAAAAAGAAGAGATCCCAGTTGTTGCTAGGATTTGAGAGAGTTCTTCCAAACTAATGGTCACCTTCGAATTCATCTTGTCATTTGATAAAACTTGGTTCACACAAAGATGATGTCCACAAAGTTAGGATCTCCAGATGATGGTAAGAAAACAAAGGTTGTATTGTTTGGTTCTGCGGAAGGCTCGAGTGGTCTTGCCTCATGTCCCACTATTACTGATGCTTCAATTTCTTGTTCTATAGTGCTCCATGTTTTAGTCTCTTTTAGAGACTACTTTAGCTCTTTGGGTTGAACTAGCTCCTGTTTTTTGGTATTGGTCTGCGGGGCTTATGAGTGGAATGTTCCTTCCCCCAAAAAGGTCGAAAATAACCTTGGTTTAAAGGTATGATTTAGATTTAACGTATCTACCTTTTGGGTCTCTAGGTCTATTCATGAAAGTAAACAAAAACAAAAGGAAAAACTACCATTGTGTTTGGGGGAACCTGCTATAGCAGATGCGTAGGTTCTTACCTCTCGTCTTAAAGTTCCCCTGCCACCAAACTAATGCTAAGGTTTAGAAATCATCTAATTCCTAACTATCTCCTACCTTGAGGCAACTCCTCGGCAACGGCGCCAAAAATGATGGGTTTTATATATGCACTAAAAACACACTAAAAACCCTCAATTAAATTGTCAACCCGAGGTAAGTAAACTTAGAGTTGTAGAAAAATATATGCCAAAGGTAGAAGGGCTAGTAGGAGTGTAGCCTAACTAATGAAGGTAGTTATCTAAGGCTAATCTACGCAAGCAAACCTATCTAATGAGTAAACCCTACTAAGCAACTTGAAACTATGTAACCTGAGTAATTTTGGACCAAGGATCGATGGATAGTTCTAAGAAAGCAAGTAAAAACCCTATGTAAAGAAAAATAGTTCATAACAATAAGCAAAAGCAACTATTAAGCATAACAATAAGAAAATAACCAAAGAAAACTATTTTAACTTGCCAACCTACATTCAATGAGCAACTACCCTATAAAGAAAGTAAATAAACAAGCAAGCAATTATCCTACTAAAGCAAGAAAACAATTAAGCAAATACAACTAACTAACCTATTAAAGCAAGTAAACAAAGACAACTAACTAACCTATTAAAGAATGTAAGCAAAGACAACTAACTAACCTACTAAAGAAAATAGACAACTAACTACTGCAAGCAATCAAATTAAAACTTCTCATTGAACAACTGTCTAGCCTAAGAGGCAAGTGGACTAAATTCTTAATTCAAAACTATTTCTAATTCATGAAAGGAAATCTATCTTATTGAAAGCAAGAAAGACTAGCAACTAACCTTTAATCTATAATAAGAAAATTGTTCTCTAACCTATCAAAGCAAAAGACTATCTATCCTACAACAATAGTAAAACTATTTCCTAAGTTATGAAAGCAAGAAACTATATCTTTTGAGCTATGAAAGCGGGAAAACTATCTTTTTAACCTATGAAAGCAAGAAAACTATTTATTAATCTATGAAAGCAGGAAAAATATGTTTTAACCTATGACAATTCAAATATAATGTTGGTGGTTCTGTGAATGTCTTCGGTGTCGGATAATATCTCGATGGCACTTGACAACAAAGGACAATTCAAGCGATATAAGATCAATACTGATCTCAATAGCAAAGTGAAAGGTACGGATTAAACAATCCAATGAGAATTTAGCCATGACAAAAACAATCGTCAATTACCCTACATATTCATTTATTAACCATCAACAATATAACAAGATCATCATTGTACTTCTATACTACGTAAGCAAAACTAGATTCAACCATTAACTAAGAAATATAATTGCAATTTAATTCTAGAAAGAAAATTACATAAATTGAAAGCTATGCTATATCTACTCTAACAATTCAAACTGCAATAAGAAAATGCTTAAAAACAGAAAATTAAAACATGACATTAAAAAGTAAACTAACAACTACATTAATCAACAACTAGCTAAGCCAATTCTACATAAAAATGAAATAAGCAAGCTATGATTAAAAACTGAAATTGATCCTATCCATCCATCAAATCCTTGTCGAAGAAAGCTCAAATAAGAACTCTGTTCTATTCTAATTAAAACTATGTTTAAAACTTGATTCTAAAATCATAAATAAAGATGTAATCTAATATCTAACTACACATGGGGTTAGTCTAGGGATCTGTAGATTTGTTCCTAACTACAAGATTAATGCATGCTAACACAATTCATCATACTAACCTGCAAAAGAGAGTCAAAGCAATTAAATTATAACAACAAACTAATTAACATAATAAAAATGCATGTACATGAAAATAAAGAGAACAACTAAACTATGAAATGCATAAACAAACACAAAGATAGTTACCAGACTATTGGTGGGCCCCCCAGCAAGTTGTGGTCACTTTCTAAAAGCACACCACGTGCTCAGCAAGATGAATTCACCATAAAAACTCAAAAACGCAGTTCTTGTATAATTTGGCAATGTAAAATGGCAAAACAGAGTAAAAATGTATTTCTACCTATCACACTGATGCTTCTGCTACTTAAAAACCATCTGACCACCTCAGTGATATTTATAATGTTTACATACCAAGTGGTCGACCACAGGAGGGTTCAACCACTTCTAAATTTGGCAATTTGAATTAAATGATGCCCTAACTGATAAAACAGAGCGAGTCAATAATCGCTCAGTTGAACAACCAAAACTAAGTTGTCAGGAGCTCAGTAGTTGGGGGGGGGGAGCATTAAAAAAACCCACGTTCTCGATTCGCCCATCAATGGCCGCCAATACCATAATTGCCAAGTTGCCCTTCGTTTTTGTGCAATACGCAGTGTTGGACAGAGTGTCGGATCGGGTACCGGAACGAGTGCTGGAAGGAGTGTCGAAAGCAGAAATGTGGTGCGTTTTTTCCCTGTAACACCAGAAAAATGTGAATTAGCTCTTGGTAATCATAAAATGTGATGAATTATACCCAATAATGACATTAAACATGAATCGCACGTACCTGGTGGAGATCATACCGTTTTAACATAAAATTCTTCAAAAAGCTCCTTCAAAATATGAAGATCACATATGTACATGCAACAAAAGTGTATAATAACCATCATAAAAGTGATCATATATCGGGCCCAAAATAACCCTCTTTAGTTCAGAATATTTTGAGATCTCTACCAAATAGGTTCAACCCGAAGGTCTCTGCTATAGAAGAACTTAATGATCTAAAAGACTTGGCTTTTGATCAACTTCTAGGAACGTTGACTGCATATGAAATGAGGATAGTTAAAGATAAACCCACCTCTAGAGAAGCATCATTTAAAGTAGATAAGAATGAGGATTATGAGCCTGATTAAATTGAAGAAAAATGTGTGAGAAGACTAAAGAAAGGATCAGGCAAGTACCAAGGCAAGTTTCCCTTCAAATTTTTTAACTGTGGAAGGATAGGTCACTTTGCATATAAATTTCCACACAAGAAGAAGGACCGGAACTCTAAAGGTGAAGAGAAGTACAAATTCAAGAGATTTGGTAAAAATAAAATCTTATGTGTAAACAATGATGACTTTTCAGGAGACACAGATAGTGACTCTTCTTGTGAAGACAAGATTAATGACTTTATGCTAATGGCCAAAGAGGATTTTGATAATAAAATCACAGGAAGTGATGTTGATGATGAAGAAGTTGTGTTTGACTTGCAAGGAGAACTGATCAGTGCTCTAGAAGAAATTGCTAGACTCGGACTCAAGAAGAAGAAGCAAAAACAATTGTTGATACAGTTTGAGAAAGACAGTAAAAAAATCTGATGAAGACTTTGCCCTACTGAAAGTAGAATTAGAAGAGGAAAAGAAAATAGAAGACATTCTGAAATAGTAGTTATTAGAAAAGAAGGCAAGATGTGAAGCCTTGGAAGAAGAGGTAGTAAAAATCAGAAAAGAAATGGAGAAGTTTAAAGCATTATATCTCCAAAATCTTCCAAGTATTAAAGCCTCAGAAGGATTAGCCACCATTCTAAATCAGCAAAGGAATCCAAATTTGAAAACCAGTTTGGGTTATGAAGAAGGATCAAATAATGGTCAGCCAAACAACAAAGAATCCATTAAGTTTGCCAAATCTACATGCATTAACAACAATAAATATGGAGAAACAAAGGAAGATAATCAGCCACCAAGGAAGAGCGAAGGAAGGAGTACCAGAACTGAAACTGTATAACAAAGAAATAATATACCCTCTGCTCAAAGAAATCATCAGCATGGAAGAAATCGACCTGCTCAAAGAAGACATCCATTTTCCAGGTACAAAGGATTTTTTTGTGGATATTGTTTTTACTATTCTAACTTTGGTCACAAAGTTGTAAACTGCTCCTTAAAATTTAGATATGAGAAATCAAGACACTCAAGGAATAGATATATGTCGCAACAAAGAATGAGACAACCATGTAACAAACAACCACATACTACAAATCATGTGATGGTTGGGAAAAGGACACGGGTTAAGCATAAAAATAGTTATGATCCTTTATTCAATGAACCAAAATGTTACACCTGCCATAATTATGGACATAAAGCTGCAGACTATCGCTTAAAGAACTATGAACCAGATTTGAATCCTTCTACTGAAAATGTCGAGGTTTGGAAGAAGAAACAAAATGACAAGTGTGGACTAGTGTTGTCAGCTCAAAGACAAAAGAACCCCTGGTATATTGATAGTGGTTTCTCCAAACATATGATGGAAGACAAAGGTAAGTTTTTATATCTAAATGAAAGCAAATCAGGAAACATAACCTTTGGAAATGATGCTCTAGGTAAAATAAAGGGTAAAGGGATGGTGAGTTTAAATAATGGAAAAGGAAAAGCCCAGGATGTCCTGCTTGTAGATGGGTTGAAACATAATTTGCTCAGTGTAATTCAAATGTGTGACAGAGGATGTGAATTGGTGTTCACTTCCAAGGATTGCAAGATAAAGTCTGTAAACTCAGGACAAGTGGTGGCTAAAGGAATAAGGATAGATAATAATGTATATGTGTTGAAAGAAGATAGAGAAGAGTGTCATCTAAGAAAACATGATGAAAGTTGGTTATGGCATAGGAGCCTTGGACATCTAAACTTTGACCACTTAATCAAGCTAAAAAATCTTGAGGCGGTAAAATATCTTCCAAGAATATCAAAGCCACAAGACTCTATGTGTAAACCCTGCAAAGTAGGAAAGACAACTGGGACTCAGTTTAAATCCAAGAGCTCTACATCAAAAGAGAAACAACTCCAATTAATTCATATGGATATATGTGGACCATCAAGACCGGAAGGCATAGGGAAGGAAAACTAATTTATGTTGATCATTGACGATTACTCCAGACTTACTTGGGTTTCTTTTCTCAAAGAAAAAGTTGAAACATTTGAGAAATTTAAAATATTTAAGGCTTTAACTAAGAATCAAATAGGTAAGAGGTTAAAGACAGTAAGATCGGACAGAGGAGGAGAATTTATGTCAAGTTATTTTAAGGAATTTTGTGATAAAAATGGGATTAAGAGAGAATACACAATCCCAGGAACTCCACAACAAAATGGAGTAGTTGAGAGGCAAAACATAACCGTGCAACAAATGTCCAGGTCAATGATGAATGAGAAGAACATTGGTCAAACCTACTGGGTAGAATAAATACACACAACAGTCCATGTTCTTAACAAAGCCCACCTCAGACCACACAGTGACAAAACACCTTATGAACTGTGGTATGGAAGACCTGCTTCAATCAAACACTTCAAAGTCTTTGGGAGTAAGTGCTACATAAAAAATAAGAATGAGAACCTTGGCATGTATGATGATAGGGTTGATGAAGGCATATTCTTAGGGTATGCTAAAAACAGTAAAGGATACAGATTCTATAATAAGAGGCCGCATAAATTGGTTGACTTTATTGACATAAAAGTTGATGAAGGAATTCCAATAAGAGAGGTGAACAATATTGAATCAACAACAGAGGATATAGATGAAGTTGAAGCTGAATAGGTCCAAGAATTAGAACAATAAGGCTCTGAGTCAGAGGAAGATGTAAATACTCAGGCAAACTCAAATCAGTAGACAACATCAAATTCTTCCTCCAGAATTACTCAAAAGAATCATCATGCAAGTCAGATAATTGGTGAAAAATACAAAGGTGCACAAACCAGGAGAAGGATAATAAAAAACACTAAGCAATCACATATAGCCTTCATATCCATGGTGGAAACCAAGAACTTCAATGAGGCTAGTAAATACGTAAATTGGTTAAAATCAATGAATGAGGAACTGGACTAGATTGAAAAGAATGAAACTTGGGAACTCGTTCCTAGGCCAGCAAATAAAAATGTAATAGGATCAAAATGGGTCTACAAAAATAAGATGAATGAGAAAGGAAATATTGTAAGAAATAAAGCTAGATTGGTCTGAAAAGGATATGCTCAAATAGAAGCACTGGACTTTGATGAAACATTTGCGCCTGTAGCAATATTAGAAGCTATTAGAATGTTTCTTGCCTATGCTTGTCATAAGAAGTTTAAAGTCTATCAAATGGATGTCAAGTCAGTGTTTCTAAATGGAGATCTAAAAGAAGAAGCCTATATGGAACAAGCAGAGGGTTTCCAACTGTCAGATAACCCTGACTTTGTATGCAAGCTGAAGAAATCCTTATATGGGTTGAAACAAGCTCCTCATGCCTGGTATCACAGACTGGATACATATCTTCAAGACAAAGGGTATAAGAGAGGAACAATTGACAAGAATCTATATATCAAAACAAATGGTAATGATTTGATCATTATGTTGATCTATGTAGATGACATCATTTTTCGGTAGTAATAATGCTTCACTGGTAAAATGGTTTGCTTCTTCCATGCAGTCTGAATTTGAAATGTCTATGATAGGGGAACTATCATTTTTTCTTGGCCTACAAATTACTCAGAAGTCTAAAGGAATATTTCTTTCTCAAGAAAAATATCTAAGAGAAATGTTGAAAAGGTTTCAAATGGAATATTCTAAACCTATGAGCGCACCTATGGTCATTGCATGTAAGTTAAACAAGGATGATGACTCACCTGATGTTGATCAGAGTTCATATAGGTATATGATAGGAAGCCTATTGTACATCACAACATCCCGTCCAGACATAATGCATGTTGTTGGACTGGTAGGAAGGTATCAGGCCGCACCTAAATAGATTCATTTGTTAGTTGTCAAAATAATATTCAGATACTTGAAAGGAACAATGGAATATGGCCTATGGTATCTTAGGAATCATAATTTTCAATTATCAGTCTATTCAGATGTTGATTGGGCTAATTGTGTGGATGAAAGGAAAATCACGAGTGGAGGTGCATTCTTATTAGGAGATTCCCTTGTATCATGGTTGAGCAAGAAGCAAGGTTCCATTTCCTTATCAACTACGGAAGTTGAGTACATTGCAGCTGCCACTTGTTGTACCCAAGTATTGTGGATGATTTGGACACTTGCAGACTTGGAGGTAAAATATACTGCACCGATCCCAATTCATTGTGATAATACCAGTGCAATTAGTGTGTCCAAGAATCATGTCTTTCACTCCAAGACCAAGCATATACCTATCAAGTATCACTTCTTGAGAGAATAGGTAACCAACTCTGTGGTTTATGTGAATTATATTCCATCCAAAGATCAGATTGTTGATATCTTCACTAAACCACTTGCACAAGCTCAGTTTGAGTATCTACGCCAAAAGTTGGGTGTGACCCCATTATCAACTTAAGAGAGTCCATTATGTAAGGTAGAGTATGTGTTGGTTGAATATATGATATCTCCGAAAAATACGGCAACAGCTCAGGGGGAGCATGTTTTCTTTGAAATTGATGTCAAAGGGGGAGAAAAGGTGTGGATGCTACAGTTGGAGGTCTAAGAAGAATAGTGCAGCTATTCAAGGTTGCCATCAATGCAAAGGGGGAGATTGTTGGCATGTTTACAGGCAAAGTGTTCTTGTCATTGATGGAAAGAACAACAACGATGATGGAAGGTTTACAAACAGTGTTAAGGTCCTAACCTGCACATAGGTAGATCAATGTATTCGGATGTAATAAAGGTCAATATTAATAAGACCTTTCAATAAAATAGAATAAGGCGGATGTAAGAAGACCTAATAGAAGCTTCCACTTCTAGAAGGATCTTCCT
>SNQJ01S0077866.1:0-36338 GCA_010110895.2 Picea sitchensis | reverse complement strand
TTTGACTTAAAACTCCTAAGTCAAAGTGAAATTAGAATCATAAAGTAAAGTATGAGGGTAAAAGTCTTCCCCCTTTGTGCTTAGAGACTCATAAGCACATGGGGACCACTTTCCAAGGTATCCAAATCTCAACATGTTAGTCCTTTCATGCAAAGTGTTGTGCTTAATTTTTCAGGCATGTGGATGCGGATCTTTGGTTGAAGTTGGATAATGGATCATCGGTCTAGGAAATTGTGTCAGTTGCTTTGTTTCACCTTGGTGGTTAGCTTTTGTGCCCTAGTCTTGTGTTGTCACCACCAAGTGAAAAGGGTTAATATTGGGGGGCCTTCCCAAGGGTAATGTTCTGCTCCCGATCATACTTGACACTTTCCACCCCAAATCCTCTCATATTATACTAAACTTCGGCTATGGTCCATTCTCTCATGAGAAGAGGGGTTGAAGGCCCAGAGGTCGTTCTGCAACTACTATAAAAGAATAAGAAAATGATGCTAGAAAAGAAAGTGAACATAGCAAAGCAGGACCACCAAAAGCTGGTCCAACTTGAGCTCTACTCATTTAGTTCTTGCCCTGTTCCCAAAAAAGTGATGTTAAAGCTTGAAACCTTTTAAAGGGGACTAGCAAATATAATATAAAAAGCAAGGATTGGAAAGATGGCTAATAAAGGGGTTTGGAAAAAGGTGCACACAAATATTGGGTAACTCAAAAGCAGGTGCACCCTCACAAAGGCGCTCATAGAGATGGATTAACACCATAAGCCATGAAGTAACCCCTGAACCATATCACTTTCACACTTATTCTTGGTGGTTTTTTGCTTTCCCTTGTCACTTTCGGGACCTGTCCCTCTACCTGGGTTATTTTATTTTGTGTCTATGTGGCACACCTAATAAGGTTGGATGAAGACCCTCCCATACTCAAACTTGGTAACTCACATGGGGTCCTGGGCTGGTGTGATGCTTGAAGGGGATATTGAGGTGAATTATCTTACATGGCTTATATTTTAAGTTGCAACTTACTCTGCATGTTTTAAGGGCTAATGTTTCTTATGAACTTTGGCTAACCTTGTCTTATACTTTGGCTTGTTTTGAATGCCCCTAACATGGTTCTTGAGGGACGTCTTGGCCTTGCACCCGGGACTTTATGCCTTTATTGCAGGACTTTGGCACTTGTGATGGAGAGAAATGGGTCATCTAGTGACTCACCACCCTCAAACAGTGGCTGCCACATTCTCAGAACCTTGGACGATGGACAGATGGGCTTGGTTTGAGCAGTTTTGGTCACTTTGCCACTCGTATGGGCTGGAAGCCCACAGGCCGGGCAAAGCATTCCAGAGCTCTTGTGCACAAAAGATGGAGGACGTTGCCTTTGGAGGCACCTTGACATCATTTGGGGACAAGATAGCACTCCTCTTGCACTTGGACGTGGCCTTTGGAGACCTATGACATCACCTCCTAGCCTTGATGTCACCTTTGGGGACTAGGGTTTGATGGATGGAGTGGTTCTAGAGATGATTGGCATGGCTTGAGGGTGAGGACACTCCTCATTGCACACCCATTCACCCTTGGAGCATGCCATGTGGCCCTTGGAGGCCCAACATTTCACCTTAGGGGCATGACGTCACCCTCTCCTAGCTTGATGTCACACTTGGAGCATGACATCACCCTTCTAGGGTTTTATTTGATGTATTTTTCATTTTTAGCATTATGTAGAGGCAAATTAAGGGGTCAACCCCACTTGTTTTGTGTCATTGACAAATTATGTGGACAAATTGTATTAGGGTGGCTTCATATAAATAAGCCACCCTCACATCTCATTTTATCATAACATTTTCCTCACACTTGTGAGAGAGAGTTCTGAAATTTTTGCCCTATTAGGGTTGTTATCGTTCATTTTGTAGTTAGGATAAAAGATGGATGAAAAGAGATCAAACTGGCGTAACTGAACCAATCCCACCCACTATCACCTCGATAGGAAGGTTCTTTCTATTTAGGGAGGTAAGGCCCAGGGGAGACGTCCTCGGTGATTTGGGGTTTTGAGAAGGCAAAGAGTTTAGAAAGGCTAAATGATAATAATCCCCCTCACAAGTCACCACCTGATCAGAAAGTCCGGCTTATAGCCAATAAAGATAACCGGAAGTAATAACCAATAAGATCACCTGCCTGAGACAATAACAACAATAAAATTGCATGTGCAAGCTTGCTTGTTGGTTAGTACTTCATATAATTAATGAATTTTTTGATAATAAGCAATTGAGCAATATTATTGATGAAGTAAATCAATGTTTATACAATAGCAATGATTACAGTATCACTTCACAATAAATGCTAAAGAAACTTGGCATTCAATGTAACAAATTAACACTTCACAGATAATGCCTTAACCAACCATTCAATTGCTTTGAAAGTAAAACAATAGATGCACAAAGGTGTTTATAGCACAAGCAAGATGACGACAACAGTAAGGATAGTAGGGTTAGTCTAGGCTAGGGTTAGTATAGTTAGGGTTTGTTCAAAGGTATTGGAAGTTGTATGATCAAGTTACTCAACACATGTGGCCTTAGATCAGTGCATTCCTAGGGTATATGGAGTCAAAAGGAGGACGCAAAAGCTAAAGGATCTAATGATTATGGTGAAGACTAAGGACAAGAGAGTTAAACCTTGAGGTGTTGCTATGGCAAGGCCTCAAGGATGGAACCCCAGGGGAGAGAGGCTCACTTTGGTGTAGGAGAACTAGGCCTCAGTGCTCTCTCCTCCTTCCTTAGCTCAATGGCAAAACGGCTAGCTCAAAAGATTGCATAAAACTAAGACAAGAAGGTTTGCAAGTAACGTGTTTCTATGACAAGGCTTTACCAGGCAAACCCTAGGGAAAATCGACTCACCAAGGTGTAGGGGAACTAGGCCTTGATGCGTTTTCTCCTTCTTAGCTCAACAAATAGGAAAAACGGCTAGCATGGAAGAATATGGATGGAGTGTTTCTATGGCAAGGCTCAATCCTCTTCAACAAGGGCTAGAAAGAAAGAATAGAGTGTTGCTAAGGCAAGGCTCTATCTTACTTTAACAAATGAAATGGCTTAAAACCTTGGTAGGGCATGAGACAAGGACCTTCAATGTGTGCTTGTCACCTAGGGTTTAATTCAACACATTACAACCATAAATGCAAGAAAAACAATACTACAACCATTCAATTAAGAAGTTTTGCAGAAATTCACTTACATTTAACCAAGAAATCATATAACAAACCCTAGTTGTAATACCTTCCACCAAGAGAAATGCCAAAATGCCAATAAAAGTCCAAAAATATCTTCCTTCTATTGACCACCTATCCAACTAGGGGGTCAACGCCATGTGCTATGAATATATGCATCATTAGATGCAAATATGTCGAAGACAATTTGGTTCTACTAGACAATTTATGCCTCCAACACACATTTTTGTAAACGGAATTTCCGCACCCCTGCGTGGGTTAATAATGTAATAGGTCTGCATGGATCATAGTTAGGTAAGTTACCTTGGGATGGGTTCATTGGGAGAGTTCCTTTCACCGAGGGTTTTTTATCCTCAGGTTATTAATTGGGCTTTTCAGCCTTACTAATTTCCCTCACACCAACAATAATTCCTCCAAAGTGGTGAATGACGTTCTAATGGAGTTATTCTCTAGTAACTATTGTTTAGGAATGATGTAAATGACCATGTATGACATCTTAGAAAGTTTCGCGGAATTCCGTCTAGTCTAGATAGTTTTTTTTTAATTAATTAAATTAATTAAATTTTCCTAAGGCTGGAAGTTTAATTAATTAATTGTTTTTGAGCAATTATTGTAAAAACTAGGTCCTTGGGCTTTTGCTAGGGGTATTTGTGTTCAAAAGAAATGGAAAGACACCCCCTACACCCTTGGACCAAGTTTCAGCTCAGTCGAACAACTTTTGCTAGGCATTTGTCCACCCAGAGTGTCAGTCAGTCAAAACAACAATTTTAATTGCTAAGTCATGACATTGTCAAAATGTAATTTTGTAATTTATGAGTTAAATGGGTAATGTAATGATGGAATAAGCCAAGAGGGATGATACCTAACCTACCCAACCCACCTCGTTGTTGAAATAATGTAACTGCGAAGAGCATTCTTATTATTTTGTTATTGGATTAAATCCCCATTGTGGATTAATCATGTCATTATTATTATTTTTATTATTAGGTTAATCCCCATTGAGGATTAACTAAGTCGGTAATTTATTAGGTTAATCCCCATTGAGGATTGTCTAAGTCGGAATATAAGGACCAAATCCCTTTATGGATTGGTCATCTTAATAATTATAGGAACAAAGAATAAGAAGCCTACCCCCACAGCTATAATTTAGAAAGTTGTCTGGCCTAAACAGATAATTAAAGTTATGGATTTATCCACCTCCAAGATGAGAGGTCGCCCCGCCTGTAATGGTGTCTCTTCACACGTTTGATTATATAATAGAAGGGCCTTCACTTCTAACATTGACACTTCACTTTGCTCATGTTCTTATGGAGGCAGGATATTTCCGTTGGTGAAAGAAGAAGGGTATGCATCTTTTGAGGAGGACTTTTTTGTATTGAGTTATCTCTTGAACTCTTGATAAGCCATTGATAAGGAAGTTTTGCCGGGTTTTCCCCTAGAGGGTTTCCGTGATAAATGTCGTGGTCTATTGTGGATGTGTATTTTCAAAGGATCTTGTTCTTATTATGCTCTTATTCTGCGAAATGCAAAGAACTATAATATCGCAAAGATAAAACATTAACATGGTATCGTGAGCCAACTCAAGAAAGCACAATTTGCGAGGAAAACGCCATCAAGGTTTGTGGGCCCAAATTAGGGTTTAAAAGTGAGTTTTCAAAGAATCTACCAACACCATAGAAAGTTGCGCCTCTGAGGATCATTTGGCACTTAGATGAATTTTTCGTGCTGGCTGTGAACTCCCGGGAAGTGAAACCCTTTAAAAGTACCGTAAAACCAAAACCGTGAGTACCAAGTACCAAGTACCGAGTACCGGCATTTAAAATCAGAAGCACCAGCCCATAAAACTCTGAGATCAGATTTGAAGGTACCATTTCGAATTGAGACACAAGATACTCATTCACCAACAAGACCTATCCCCGATCGCATTTTCAAAATTTGAAGTTTGAAAATTAGGCTTTCCTCATAAAAACCCTAAGTTGTAGTTGTAGTTGCAGTACCATTTGTAGTTGCATTTGCAGTTGTAGTACCTGTTGCATTTGCAGTTGTAGCCGTAGAACCATTTGCAATCTCTCTTGAAGTTTTTTTGGTAATTATTACCACTGCTAGCATATGGTGCCACTATCTGCAAATGTTATCTGAGGTATTTACTCACATATGGTTAATGGTTAAACCCAAAAGAGTATTTTGCGTGGAGGAAGGATCTTTTTGCCAGATCCGACCTCTCAAGATCCAACACATTCAGCTGAACATGCAACCCCTGTGTGATTATTCTAATATGCATCTATTTAATTATCTTGATTAGTGCTGCATGTTGAAGGCATTAGAGGGATTAAAAGATAATCATAGATTATTCCTAACCTAACCTTCTCACGGGTTAGCGACAGTCTTAGTACAATAGACAGGTTTAAGAAAGTACTCATCACTTGAGGGAAGGAGATCTGGAAGAAAAGCAAGCACTCTAATTTCGGAGGACAGACTCTGTGTCATGTTGATTAATCAAGATTCAAAGGTATACATGACAAGTTAATAATCTCTGAAGGAGATATACCGTCGTAGTATTATACTTGATAACATGTGAGAATACTTTGTTTGATATGAGACTAACACCTCCTCTAGGAGAAACCTCATATGTATAGTTTCGATTGCCATTGAAGAATGCTTATCACAACACTCAAGAGAGTACACTCCCATTTCTGATCAGAATTCTTTACCTTAATCTTGTTAAATTATAAGTAATAAGCTCTAAAGGAGTCATCATGGATGATTGTTCGTGTTATTGCTTTTATACTACTGGCAGCGATATTATTGCCCTGTTGTTGTTTTGTTGACCTTGCTCCAGCTCACATGAGGAAGCTATATAGAAGGTTGTAGAAGGCAACATGCTAAAGAAGAAATCATAAATGAAGCACTCATCAATGGAAAAGAAGAAGGTGGGTCGTAGTTTCATGACCCATGCTATTGAAGGTCAGCATGTGTGAACTCTAGAAGATTAGCTCACATCAACTATGGGCATTTCATAAGGACATGCAAAGCTGCCACAAAGCCACTGTGAGGTGATCATGAAGGCGATGCTATGGATGTGCTATGGAAGAACATCAAGAACCCGCTTCCGAGGAGGAATGCCAAGGAGTCTTAGTAACCCATTTCCATTTGATGGCCCAATGCCATCATCCTCCATTATCGGGTATGTATACCGTATCATTCATTAATGATTATTCTCATAAAAGTTATCTATTATTTGAAGTATTCAACAAGATCAAGGAATCAAAACCTTGATAGAGAATCTATCTGAAAGAGTGATTAAGATACTTCCAAAGCCTATAATGAGAAAATATATCTTCAAAAGAATTCGCCAGAATATCTGCAGAAAAGATGTTGGGACCAAGATTCAACAAAAATCCGGCAGTAGCCAGAATGGAAGAACAGAACCATCTTGGACGATGTGAAGATCAAGATCTTCCTATGTGCTGGCGGGCGAAGAAGCTATGGCAACTGCTTATTCTAACAAGACTATCCCATAGTGCAATTTGGTTCAAGACAATTTAAGAGATGTTCACCTGAAAGAAGCCAAAGAAAGAAGGAATATTTGTGGGATAATCGTGGAGGTATCCAAGGCCTTCAGACCCACATACCCTGTCACCGACATATTGAGATTCTCAATAGGACGGACTTTTGATGAAGCTAGGGTTGCAATTAAGAAACGAAGATGGCCTTTGAAGAGGTATGTGAAGAGTGAACTCGTGAATCCCGGTGATTCATAGGACCCGTAGAGGAGAAGTTCCTAGAGTTGCAGAACCTTATAAGGGAATTCAAGAGTTTCCCCTAATGAGGAAACTCTTGAAGATCATGATACGGCAGAAGTCCCAAGAACCTCCTCAGATGACCTTTCTCCCATAAAAGAAAGCCTCATGGAAGAGAGCTTATTCAAGATGGAGAGAAGTATGGTGTTCCGTAAGGAACCACGAGACAAAAGGATGAAACCAGCCATTCTCCGCTTACACGGCTTTGATGTGCAATTTCTTGATGAAGAACTCATTATTGCTTGAAGAGGCCATTCAGATGAAAGAATGGGCGATGCCATGACAGAGGAATACCGATCCATACGAAGAACGGCAAGGGAAATAGTTCCTGATCAAAGTGAATAAAGATGGGGTATCCTACGATGGTCTTCTTCAAAATAAAACATGCTTCGATGGAAGCATTGAGAAATATAAAGCAAGATTTGTCGCCAGGTATTTTCCTAGAAGGAAGGCATCGACTATGAAGAGACATTCGCCCTGTAGCCAGATACACTTCGACAGAACCATTATAGATCTTGTTGCCAAGATGAAATGGAAGTCGCACTAGATGGACGTGAAGACAGCCTTTCCCCCAATGGTATTATCGTGAAGTGTATATAAAGCAACCCCAAGGATTTGAGGTTGAAAGACAAGAAGTCTCATGTCCGCCGATTG
The DNA here is from genome assembly GCA_010110895.2 of Picea sitchensis. Lineage (NCBI taxonomy): Eukaryota > Viridiplantae > Streptophyta > Pinopsida > Pinales > Pinaceae > Picea > Picea sitchensis. The sequence continues at coordinate 28,683 of SNQJ01S0077866.1, read as the reverse complement.
AAGAAATCCTTATAATGATAGAAGCAATCTCCCGTGAAGCCAGGCGGTCAGATAGACAGCTTTCTTGACGAGCTTGGGCTTTTACCAGAGTAAAGGTGATTCAAATCTCTACTTCAAGATCATGATAATGAACCAAGAATATTATTACTGCATGTGGATGACTTGTTCTTAATCGGAGAAGAAAAGCTCATCACGGAATGTAAAACAGAGACGGCCGAAATTGAAATGAAAGACCTGGCCTAATGCATTATTTCTTAGGTCTTGAGCAGGTATGCATGAGTCCCGAAGAATCTTCCCAACCAAGGGAAGTACATGGTTGAAACTCTGAAGATTCTAGACATGCTCGACCGCAAGTCCATGAATACACCCATGGAAGCAAAGTCGAAGCCGTTGGTCGATACTTCGCCAGATCTGATAGATGCCACTCTATACAAAAATATTATTAGATCACTGATGTACCCGACGAACACTCAGATTAGACATCCGTTTTGCAAAGGAACACTTTGAGTCAGCCTTCTCGTGATCTTTATCGTTCATTTAGTGGTCAGAAACATGTGATGAGGTACCTTAAGGGTACAATGGATTATGGTCTCACTATGATGGAGAACATAACTTTACATTGATATACCGATGCGATTGGGCAGAAGCGCTACGACGTAAAAGCACTTCCCGATGTCACGCTTGGGATCACTTAAGATCTCGTAAGGCAGTAGGAAGTAATCTTGAAGATTGTTCTCGTAAAGACAATGAAGCAGAGTACATCGATGCATGTTCTGCTTAGTCGCGAAGCCATATGGCTTCGAAAGGCCGACAAAGCTCATTTGATTTGGAGATGAGAGCAACCGCGATTCTATGATAATCAAAGTCGATTAAATGACAGAGAATCCCGTGGTTCCACGACAGCTCCAAGCACATAGAGATCCACTATTTCGCTTTCATCCGCTTACATGGTACGTAGAGGAGCCCCGCTCCAAGACATTAGCACGATGAATAGGGTTGTCGATGCGGGATGACTGCTCTATCTCAGTAAAGTTCAAACACCTTCGATAAGCTTCTTATCATTCGAAAGGACCTTCCCTCGAAGGGGAGTAGATGTGATTCCTTTGCTTCGACCATCGCTGTTGTGATCGAAAGCAAGACGAGTTATGCTTCAAGTTCATTGTTAGATCGAAAAGCATAACGCCGTTGGATTCCTTGCTTCCACCTTGTTGTTAGACGAAAGCAAGATGAGTTATGCTTCCGAATTCGCTTGTTAGATCGAAGCATAACCGTTGATTCCTTGCTTCACCTATAGCTGTTAGATCTAAAGCAAGATGAGTCATGCTTCCGACCTCGTTGTTGACGAAGCATGACGCGATGATCCTTGCTTCCTCGACTGCCGTTGCATCGAAGCAAGATGAGATCATACTTCCGACCTCGCTAGACGAAGTATGATCGCCGGTGGTAATTCCTTTGCTCTCGGCTCCAGTTGTTAGACGAAAAGCAAGATGAGTCATGCTTCGACCTAGTTGTTAGAAGTAAAGCACGACGCTGTGTCTCTTTGTTTCTGACCTCGCTGTTAGATGTAGCAAGATGAGTTATGCTTCTAACCTAGCTGTTCAGACGAAAGCATAACGCCGATGATTACTCGGGCTTCCCACCTCAAGCAGCAGACGAAGCCGGTGATGTTGATGTTCCTTACCGACCTCGCGTTAGATCGAAAGGAAGATGAGTCATGTGCTCGACCTAGTTGTTAGATCGTAGCATGATCGCGCTGCGATTCCTCGCCTCGGACCTAGTTGTTAGACGTGAAGCGAGATGATGATATTACTTGCTCAATTCCAGTTGTTAGATCGCAGCAAGATGTGACTGACACGAAGCTACCAGCTTAACCGCTGCGATATTGAGCTAGTGTAGTGTCAGTGGATGTGACTGACATCGAGCTACCAGCTTAACCGCCGCGACATTGAGCTAGTGTAGCATCGCGGATGTGACAAACTTTGTGTCAGGATGAGGTATCATTTTACCCATACATATTTGATGCGATGATGATAGCATTCTTTGAGAATGATGATGCCGATGAAGAAAACTTCCGATGACTCGTAAAAGCAGACAATTGTTCAAGATGATATTGACGATATCGTCCTCGAGATGCCACCGATGATGCGCACTTCTCACCGATAGTCGATGAAGACCTAGATGAAGAATAATTCTTGTTAAGGGGAGTGTTGGAATAATGTAACTACAAAGACTTTATTATTTTATTGGATTAAATCCCTCATTGTGGATTAATTCACATATTATTTTGATATTAGGTTAATCCCATTGGAGGATTAATTCAAGTCGGCATTGGTGGCTGCTGACCAAACTCTTTAAGATTGGTCATCGGACAATTATAATGTAAAGAATAAGAAGTCGGCCCCAACAGCTATAATGAAAGGTCGGCCCAGCAGATGCATTAAAGGTGGATTTATCCACCCAATATGAGAGGTCGGCCCTGACAGAATGGTGACTCTTCACACGGCCGACAGTAATATATACCACTTCTAACTCACACTTCATTTGCTCATGTTCTTATGAGGCAAGGTGATATTTCATGTTGGTGAAAGAAGAAGAAGGGTATGACTCTTGGAGGAGGATTTTACTCATATTGGTTGAGTTATCTCTTGAACTCTTGATAAGCTATTTATGATAAGGAAGTTTTGGTCGGGTTTTCTTCCCTAGAGGGTTTCCGTGATAACACCGAGGTCTATTGTGGATGTGTATTTCCTAGTGATCTTGTTTATTTATGCTCTTATCTTATGAAATGCAAAGAACTATAATTGACGATAAACATTAACACTCTGTGAACCTTTAAACACCTCTTACACCACAAAAGAGCAAAACTTTTGAGTTGGGTAACGAATCTTTTCTTTTTCCTACCCATTTCTAGCATTGTAGCAAGCCTCCAAGAAGTTCCCTTGAGGCTTTGCATTCTCTTGTATTACTTCATCCATTGTAAGTTATTTTTGCAAGCTATTGCTGCTCACACCTTGGGAGAGTGATTGGCCTCAAATAACTCCAATATCGTATGGCTAGGGCCTAATTTTATTTTGGCATTTGTTGTTCCCTGTCTCCCACCTCACACAGGGACAAGGTTGTGTGGTTAGTTTGTTTTAATAATAAGGTCTTTCACTTTCCAACCCTCTTTGGCTAACAATGGTATGCTTGCCTCCACCTTTTGCCATTGAGTGGTTTGTCTTGATTTCAAGTCTTTATTCAATTGCCTACACCTGGGTGAGAAATCCTCAAACTCATGGCTAGGTAATAATGTGTTGATGGTTATATTGTGTTCATATGATTAAAATTTTCTAGAGTAGTGATCACACATCATTTTGTCTTAGCTGAAGCCCTCAAGGCATAGTTCTATCTTCATGCTCTAGTTTTTCATCAAGTTCATAATATGGTGCAATATCTTATGGTTTAAGTGCTTTGAAACTAATCTGTTAGATCTGCAATTTACTTATCTTTTAAGGCATTTGCCATCAATCAATTTAAAACATATGTGGAGCATGTACATGGTGTAGGGCTTTGTTTTCTTTTCAGCAAGCATTTCTCATTTTCTTAGCATGCTCTCAAAATGGATTAACTTACATGGCTATATGGTTATGATCTAAGTCATTTTCTGTTATATTTGACAAAGTGTTCTTGCTTTTCATTGCTTCCATTTCTTTCAAGTTTACACACATACATGGTTAAGTGAATGACAATGGAGTAGTTCTCGGATCAACTTTTCATTACATGCTTTAGATGTGGTTTATATGCTTCAATTTCACATTTTACAGCACACTTTCATAAGTTTTTAAGTTTCGGTTTTGGGCATAGTTCACTGTTTTTTTGGGCACTTAAAAGTCATCCAAACATTCATAAACACATTTTAAAACTTAGTCCTAAGCCTTAACAATATATTAGACCAACTAGGACACCAAAATTCCACCATCTTCTCACGCATCTAAAACGAGGATTGAGGAGGGCAACAAGGTGCTAGATCAGATCTATCTCTACTCTACGACGCCCTTTCTCCAGAAAAACTCAATTTTTAGGGTCGACCAAGGAAGCTAGGTAGGCCTAGTTGCCATACTCTGAGCATCCATCTACCATTTGGCAATTAAATGAGGAGAATCTTGTTTGACACTTGGCTAGGTGGGTAAGTAAAATCTTTAAAATCTTAAGCAACTTTTAACCACTTAGTGTTTTAGGCTTCACTATCTTGGGTATATCTTATGGTTGTTTAGAACACTAATTGCAAGTATTCATATCTTTTCAATATTTCATGCAAGTTTGTGGTTCAAATATCTAAGTGTTGAATCTTTTGAGTTTTGTTGAACAATCGCTTTTCAAGTATTTCATATCTTTGGTTAATGCTTTTTATGGTGTGATTCAACAAGATGATGCACAAGAGATAGCGCATCCCACTTGGAGGCATCATCTTGTTGGATCTTGAGTGGTTTTTATGGTTACATTGAAAGCAGTCCAATTGTTATTGGGGCATGTTTATCTTAGGAATGATCTTCATGTTTCTAAATATTTTGAGATCCTCACATTTCTTACAGCCCCATTAATCTTTGTTTATTTGTATCTTGTATCCTTACATATCTTGTTCATACTGTTGTAATACTCTTCATTCATTGTTGTAAGTACTTGTATTCTTTTTGTTGTGGAGTAGTTGTAATTTTGTAAACTTTGTAATCATTTTGTAATAAACCTCCTCAAACTCTTTAGCTGACCCCTTGCCCAACCTAGGCAATTAAATCTTAGTTGACTTAGGGAAGGGTTTTGTTTGACACAAGTAATCGTGCATCTTGCAGTGTTTCCTTTGCATCATAGGCTATACTCCCCCAATCTTCTAATTAAACCAACTCCTAGAACATAAACTGCTAACGCCCAGTAATTCAGGGTTCACCCCTCATATCCCCGACATATCTAGGGATAACTAGGGAGATCATGTCTCTAGGCCCACATGATCCCGTGCATTACGGAGCAATGAGCAGATTGATTCTGAGCATGGCCCTGAGGGCCCATCTTTCTTCTTCTCAAAACGTGATTTGTCCTGTCAGCCAGCATTCAACTCCATCACTACCGCACCGGCTTGCATCGGTGCCTTTGGTCCATGAGGTAATCGGTCCCAGGTATCATGGTATGTGTCATATTTGATCATTATAACCTTCTTATGTATGCATTAGATCTCTTCATTCTCGTGATAACTGCTTGATCTTACACTAATCTACTTGACCATTGTTAGGTTAATTACGGTAAATAGCGTTGGTATTCATGGGTTTTGTGGTTAGCCACCAAGGGGTTTGCAGAACCATCGTCCGCCTCATATTATCACTCTTTACATCTTAAAACCCCGCCATCCATCCCATTCCCCTAGTTCCGCCAATAGGATGACCATCCGTGGTACATCTTGTTCTAGGGAAGAAGGGGCTAAAGGCCCGGTGGGGTGTGCTACCGGTAAAAGACAAAAGCCAAGTAGGAAAAATGAAAACCTAGAGATGTCACCAGGGGATCCCCCGAGAAGGCACGAAAGCTCGATAAGAAACTATGGACCCTAAGAAAATGATAACAAATAAATGCAAGACCTAACTAAGAAGATGGGAGGTCTCATCAATGAAAGCCGCCCATTATGTTCATAGGTATTTAGAAGGTATGACATTGCCACTATCTCGTCACCAAACCAGGCAAAGGACCTTTGGTTCCATGGCCAGCGAGGTCTTATCACGACAGCCTCTTCTATCATGTAAGATATTTCAGTGGGTAACTGCCGCCTGCCACTAAGCCAAGGTAGTGTTCTCTTCATCAAGGCTTGTAGTAAAAATGCAAATAAAGAAAGATAAGGCAATAAGTGGCTTGGAAAAGTGCACTGCATGTACTCCTACAAAGGCACCCACAGACGACACCACTTAAATCGACCATGACTAGACATCCTAAACCACATCACATCACTATACATGGTTTGAATAACCCTTTGAGGAAATCTTTCCATTTCTTGTGGGTACTAACCCAATAGGTTTTCCTTTTGATTTCCTTTAGCTTTGTATATGGTCTGCGGTAATGTCTTTGAGCTCTGTAGATTTGTTAGGGATGTTATGCATATATTTGATAATTTTACTGATGAGAGGATTTACATTGCTATGATGTCTAGATCGGAAGAGCCCCCTCGAGGGCTTAGTCTTTGATGCGCAGACCATGCCCTACGCATGTGCACTGCAGGATCGGTGCACATGGGGGAGATGATTAGTTAGGACCTACATGGGGCTGAAGAGCCCATTAGATGGACGTTGGGATGGCAGAGGCAGACGGTTTGGTGACGAAACCGCAGTAATGAGAAAGAAGAAGGACGCCATCGTGACGCTTTAAGCGTAGACTTGCCCTGCGTGGACAAATTTCTTGCGATGGGATCGGATCCTGACAATGACGCCACTGTATTAGTTGGACGCTGGAGCAGATAGCAGCAGTCGGGCCTTCCTCGGGCACACATAGCAAAAGTTGCAGAGCTCTGTGAAGCCAACGTCCGCTTATTGGATGATGACATTGCCCTAAAAGGGCCAACGCCTCCCCTTTAGGGCCTCACCGACGTCTTCATTATTAGCGCCTATTTTGGCAATTTAGTATGTAAAAGACAAATAATTGAATAATGTTAATGTAAGCCATGTCGGCCGCTTTATTGACCTATTTTTGTGAATTAAAGGTCAAAGGATCATATATATTGAGGACGCTTTCTCCTGCTTTTTTCCATCATAACATAACTTGCTCTCTCGGAGAGATACATTTCAGTCTTTGTCTCATATTCTCTTTTTGAGTGAGGCGCAGCTTCTTGGAGAGCTATTTTTTGGCAAGTGGTGCTTTTATTCATTGGAAGGTTTACAACTAGGTGTGGATTATAGCTTTCTTTCATGATCTTGTAAGTGTTTTCATCAAACTTTGGAATGAATGGTTGCCGATTTAACATCTTGCATTAATTGTTATCTTGTTAATATTTGCTTAATTCTTCTTGAAAACCCTAGGGAGCCAAACACACAAGTAGGTCGTGGGCTTCATGTCCCCATGAGCAGTTTATAGCCATTTGATTTGAGAGGGACTTAGCCTAGCCATAGCTACACTTGAAGCCATCTCTTTCTTGAGTTAGTTTCAAGCACAAATTGAAGAAAGAAGGCCCTAGGCCTAATTTACTTTACACCTAGGTTTACTTCTAGGGTTTTGAAAAGCCTTTGTATCTAAGCAACACTTTTCAAATTTAGATTTGTGCTTGTAAGTCAGCCGCTGCCAAATAAGTCTTAAGGAGAGAAGAGGAAGTTTTAGCCCAGCCTTAGCTACACCTAGGTCTTTCCTTCTTAGGTTTAGGGTTGGTGGCCTTACATAGCAACACCATCAAACCCTAACTCTCTTGTCCTGAGTTTAAGTCTCTCCTAAACTATTAGTCTCACTTCAAATTGACTCCATTAACCCAAGGCACTAGTCTTGTAAGTATTCTTGAGCTTGTTTATGCCTTTAAACTCTTTCAAACACTCTCAAATTGAAACCCTAACTAACCTACGCCTAAACCCTAGCTTTTCTTTTACTAACCCTAATAAGGCAGGACGTCTTGCTGATTTTAAATTGTGCTTGGATAGAAAAAGCGCCTAATACCTTTATCATAGCTGTAGAGGTTTATTGCAACTTCATTGGTTGAATTTGTCAAAACGCCACTTCTGGCTAGCTAACCCTAATTTCAAGAACAAAATTATATAGGTGACGTCACACCTTCTAGACCACTTTTTTTGACTTGCAACGTTGTGACTTCTTTTCACCTTTGGTTGTTAGACTTTGAGTTGTAGATCACTTCCACAAGCTTATTTCAAAACGCTCCACTCAATTGTCTTAATTTTGACCTAAATTTATGCTTTTCTGACGCCTACCTATAGCAAGAACAATAGGTGACGAGCAATATTATCTATATGAGCTGATTTGGGATGTTTATTGCATTAATGATATAATACAAGGACTTAATTGTATATCAATGTTTTATCTCTTGGTGTTCTTATTGAAGAAGTGATATTAGTCATTTGACTTTGTTTAGCAATCATTGACTTCGGCTAATAATAGCATTTGATCATTGCTCATGTGAATATTTGAAGATAGTCATTAACTTTAGGTACTCAACCCACGCAAAGACATATTCTAGTTATTTGTCTGTCTCGCAAACAAAAGCCACCCAGTGGAAGATTCTTCTTGACTATTCATCTTTGGCAGTAATCTGTAAAAGGAACCTATCACTTTGATCCATTATACCTTGCCCCTTTAGAAAACCAGATTACATAGGGACGCCTCCCTTGGACTCAGCTCTCCCAATAGAAAGAGCCCCCCATCGAGGTGACAAAGGGTGTCGAAGCTCCTCAAGACGCCTGCTTAAGCCTTGACTCAAGCTTAGACCCTTCCTACAAACCGTATGATAACATTCCCCCATTGGCTTCCCTAGGAGTAAGCCTGAAGGAAGAGGTTCCAGTCAAAATGACAGGGCAGCAGATCAGGAACTCCAGGGCATTGTGCTCATGACACTAAGTGAGTCGGACTTTGCTCACATCTCAAGTGTGTATTAGGACGGCAACACCTTCAACAAGTACTACACTCTCAAACAATAACCCCAAATGGTGTAAATTTCATACCTCACCAAGTGGTGAGAGAGAGATGATGAAAAATGAAGGTGAAACTCCTCAATTTATACAGTACAATGACCTACTTCTACTTTTTAGGTCATAAAAGGCCGACAAGGCCAAAATACTAAAATCATATTGCTTTACATTAAATGCTTAAATTAAAACCCTAATCAAGTTAAAAAAATACGCCATGCCCCTTCTAGGGTGACGCAGCCCCTTTTAGGGAAATGCGTGTCTGTGAGGGAACGTTAGGCCCTCCATTTCCAAGCTACCACACGTACTCAAAAAATCACAAAGCTACCTCCCAAAACGCCCATAGTGTTGGTGATGCTCATGGGCTTCTTGGGACGCCCCGGCCTTCGAAGGGAAACGTCCCTGTGGGGAGGGCTCAACCCTCCTAGGTACATGTTTGCTCAGTTGCCTCTGGTGGAAAATTCTGCTCTTCCCTGGTGCAAAAACTCTGTCCTATCTTTGCCCCCCTGATGGGGTCTCAACATCCATCGGGTGGGCTCTTCAAATTTCCATGGAGGTCCTAATCATCATCTCCCCATGTGTACTTGTCCATTGCACTGGCTACATGATCCTACATATCATCAGCCTACGTCTTCCATGGGATCATAAGTCATATGGATTATAGCAATGTCAATCAAGCATCTTAATCATCAATATTTATTAAATATGTGCATAAACCCTTTACCCCAGCCTAGTGCCCAAAGAGATTATACAAGTCTGCAGTCACAAGTTTGGGGAAAGTTACAGGACGTCTTATCGGGCTAGTGTCTACTGGTAGAGAGATGTTTCTAGACAAGACAACCAAGTCATGCAGTGGGTGGAGAGGTGGAGGATGTTTGGGCAAAAGCCGAGTGATAGCAGTGGATGGCTTACCAGCTATGCCTCTCGTGGAGGGTGAGTTGTACTCGTCATGGTTGCAAATTTTTCCAAGCCCATTCCATGCCTTTAATCTTCATTTTTTCCAAGATAAGCACTAAAGGACACCGCCTGCTTGGTGACCAGTGGTGGTAATGGGTAGCTACAAACATTTCACGAAATGAGAAGGCTAGCCTGTGATGAGACCTTTCTCTTGGCTCAGCCTGACTAAGAGCCACTTCACTCGGTGTGGACCAGATGTTGGTAGGCCATACCGCTAGATGCTCTGATCTAATAGGTCGTCTACAGATGAGATCTCCTATCCTCTAACTAGGGTTTGTCTTATTGTTTTTTATCTTTTATTGCTTTTTCTCTAAAGAATTTAGTCAAGGGTCCTGTCTCGCTTGGTGATCATATCAGCTTGTAGATAGGTCAAGTAGGCTTGAAGGAAAAGGTGAATCATGTGACAGGAGCTTCCCCGCCACTTTCACCTTGATGGGGAGCTCTTTGTATTTAGTGTGGCTAATCCCAATGGAGACGCCCCTAGTAATCTGGGGTGTTTAAGGAAAAGGATCAAGGCTTAAGGCTCAGCATAAGACAAGCTTTCCCTTCAGCAGCATTATTGCCAAGAAGATAGTCAAAGAGAAGGTATTCAACTGAAAGGGTAAATCGTTTATGACATGGCAAATAAAACTAAATGTGCAAGCAATGGTTAGTACTTCAAGGTCACTTGAATTATTTTTAAATATATTATGATATAAATAAATGTAATATTGACTAAGTCAATGATTGCAAATTTAAAGCTAAGACTTATATTATTACTTCTTCAATAAAATACAAAATGATAGAGCATTAAATGTACAAAATCAATCCTTATATTATCAAAATGCAATAAATGAGCTCATATATATATTATTACAAGGCCAAGCCTCGAAGTAAAGGGTGACGCCAAATTTCTAAACTAGGTTAGCTTGAGAGGCAAGGAAGTGGACGCTTGCAAATTAAACCAATGAAAATACTCACATCAATGCCAATTTCTAGATGACAAAGCCACAACGCTCTTATACCAAACAAGAGATCAAATGGCATGACGTCATTGGCTAGTTAGGGTTAGTGGTGTCGTTAGGGTTATTAGGGTTTCAAATTAAGAAAATTGAAAGATTGTTTCAACACCAAGGACTCAACGTTGCATTTATTAGGACTAGTGCTTTGGGTAAATGGAGTCTAGGAGTAAGGCTTAAAGGTTTAGAAGGATTTAAATCTAAGGAAGGGAGAGTTAGACTTGGTGGAGGTTGCAAATGGCGTGGCCATGAAGTTTGCAACCCCAAGGGGAGAGGCCTATTCCCGCAGTTGCTAAAGTTAGGCCTCATGCTCCTCCCTCTTTCCCAAAACTCTTGGCAAAACGGCTAGCTTCAAAACATAAATTGTGAATGGCAAGTTGTTGGGGCCAAGGCCAAAACCTAGAAGACAAACCCTAGGTGTAAAGTCAATTAGCCTAGGACGCCTTCTTTCTTCAATCTATGTTTCAAACTAACTCAAGAAAAAAGGAGAAACAGCAAGTAAAATGGCGAATATGTTCTTCTTAACTTCAAATGGCTAAACAAGTTTTTACCGTGGGGACATGGAAGTAATGACCTACTTGTGTGCTTTCTGTTCCCTAGGGTTTCAATGATTAAGCATAATAATAAATAATGTAACCATACATGTAAGATATATTAAACCTACAACCATTCAATCCATAAGTTTTTAGCAAAATACACTTACAAATTCATGAAGCTTATCAAACCCTAGTTGTAACACTTCCACCAAGATAAACAATTCACACACATGCCAAAGATAATCCTTCCAAGTGTAGTGCCTCAACTCCAAGAGCCAATAATCCAAGACAAAAGACTAAAAGTATCTCTCACAAGAGAGTGATAGGTTATGCTAAAATGAGGCTCAACGCCCTCAATTTATAATGAAAATGACCTTTAATTATAAAATAGGTCATTAAAAACAGCCTAATAAGGCCGACTTAACAATACATTCCATTATTTGTCACATTAAATGCTAAAATGTCAAAGTAGAAGCTAAAAAGGGAGACGCCAGCCCCTCTGGGGGAGATGTTGGCTCTTTTTGGGCATCATCAACATCCGAAAGGCAAAACGCTAATCAGGGCTCCAAGAGGTCACACACGCGCCAAATGATCCAAGCACACCGCCACATCCTCCAGAAAACGCCCACCGCTTCCCCTGGTGGCGTCTCGTCCATCAAAAGCCATCATCTCATCTCGGCAGGGGGTGATCCTCCAGGGCTGACATTCGCCAGTAACTCGGTGAGGGCGCCTTCGTCTTCTTCGCAAGGGTTCATCATGATGTTAAGTCCTTCCGCCATCCTGGAAGAACTATCCGGATGTAATTCTTCATGTACCCCATGGAGGTCCGAGCTAATCATCTCCCATGTGTACCGGTCCCTTCCTGGTACTGGCCCTCACGTATGGTCCTCGCGACATCAAAACTATACCTATGGGCTCATCAAATTTAGAGATCATAGTGGCAATGTAAATCATATCCATCATTAAAGTTATCAAATATATGCATAAAATCCCTAACATATCATCTAAGAGCTCAAAGATGTTAAGCATGCATCTACTATACAAAGCCATGAAAACCCCATTTAACAAACTATTGGGCTAACACCCACAAGAGATGGTGAGTTTCCTAAAATCATTCAAGCCATGTTTTATGAGGATATGGTTTAGGATGCCTTAGCCTGCCAAAGTGAAGCATCTGGCGCGTGTTGTCTAGTGGGTGCCTTTGTAGGAGGCGAATGCACTGCCAATGGAATGCATTTCTTTTTTCCAAGCCCTCATTGCCTTTATTTTTCTTTTTTTATTGCTTTTTCTTTCTTTTTTTATCTCAAGGTCTAACTAGAAGACACCGCCTTGGCGTGGTGACAAGAGATCAAAGTGTTACCCACTGGTATTTAGGTAGAAATGATAAGGCTGGCTCAAGATGAGACCCCCTTTATCTTGGCCATGCAACCAAAGGTCATCACTCGGCGCAGGACCCGATGATGGCAATGCCATACCGGCCGATACTCTAAGGAACATAATGGGTCAAGTTCAAGATGAGACCTCCCATCCTCTTATTAGGTCTTGTTTTGTTATTTTCTCTTAGGGTCCCTTAGTTTTTATCGAGAGGCCTTTTATTGCCTTTCTCGGGGATCCTCGCATGCAAGCATCCCAAGGTTCTATTTCTATGATTTTATCTTTTACCGCCTGCTTTTTAACCTCCCCTGGCCTTTTAGCCCCTTCTTCCCACAAGACAAAGTGTAATCCTCAAAGGTCATCTTAATGGCCTACCATTAGGGAATGGGATGGATGAGCTGCATAAGATGTAAAATGATAAAATGATGGTTAGAGTGGATCTATGGCTCCAAACTTTTAGTGGCTAACCAAAACCCATGAATATCAACTTGCTGTCAAATTCTATCAATCACCCTAACAATGGTCAAGTGGGATTATAAGATCCAAGCAACACGAAATGAAAGGAACTCCAATGCATATATAAGAAGGTTATAATGGACATATGACACATACCATGATACCTCTGACCAATTACTCTTACATGGAGCAAGAGTCCTCCTGATGCAAGTCCAAGCCGATCTAGGACTAATGAAGTTGTTGTTGCTGACAGGACAAACCTGATGAAGAAGAAGAAAGATGGGCCCTCCAGCCATGCTCAAGTCAATCCTCGCTGTACATCATGTCTAGGGACTTAGCCTCAGACATGATCTCCTAGTTATCTCTAGTAATATCGGGGATAACAGTGACCAAAAATGACAATGTTACCCACAAGTACTTTCACGGAATGAGAAGGTTGGCTCGTGATGAGACTCCCTTTCTCTCACATGCAACCAAGAGCCACTACCTCAACATGGTAACCAGATGCTGGTAGCATCATACCGTTAGGCACCCATGGACTCCATTGAGTCAAGTTCGTGATGAGAACCTCATCCTCAACTAGGTCTTGATTTATTTTTCTAAGGGTCCCTCTAGTTTTGTCGGTAGTTTCCTTTTATTGCTTTCTGTGGGGACCTTTGGGCTTAAGCATTTTAAGGTTTTATTCTAGGCTTTTATTGTCACTACTTTTACCCTCTAGGCCTTTAGCCCATTCTTCCCACAAGGTAAGGTACAACCCTAAATGATCAACCCTATGCCTAGACCAAGGTAATGTGATGGGTGAGTGGGAATAAGATGGAAAGTGGTATGTGATTAGAATGTGACGATGGCTCTAAAAATCCCAAGTACAACTCAAACCCTATGGGAACCATCGTGCTAGGGCATCCTGTCATTTCTCCTAGATATGGTCAAGTGGGTAAGTATAATATCCAAGCACCCACTAGAAACAAAGGAATCAAATGCACATATTCAAAGGTTTTAGGATCAGAGTGACACATAACATGACATTCTATCATTACTCTTGATTTTCACGTCCCAACCCAACCCTTCACCCTATCCTCATTCAAGGTTATCCTGCTCTCGTACTCCATGTCTAGGACCTGTAATGAGATTACACTCCTAGTTATCCCTAAAAGTGGGGATAATGGGCACACACGTTTTTCTACTCATGTGCTATGTTTGGAGGATCAAATTGTGGATGGTTTGTTGATTTTGAAGAGAATTTCCGCACTAGGGTTTTGTCTCATGGCATCTTGGCTCAAGCAAGGAATTTTGAATTTTCTACAGTTTATCTTTATGTTATTATGTTTCATGGTGAATCTTGCCACTTTATGCTAGATGTCTGTTTGGTAAAACGCTAAGAGGAGCATAAGTGGTTCCTCCTCAATAAGGTATTATTCTTGTTCAAAATTAGTGAAACACACTTGCTAGGGCCAATATTTAAGCTCCTAAAGCCCTAAAGTGCACTTTAGGATTTTAGCCCTTAGAAATTTGATTTTGACCTAGTTGAAGCATTAAGAAGGGATAAAATATTTATATATCCCAAATGTGTTTGCACTCTAAAAATCCTTCTCCTCAAGGTTTAAACTTACATTCTAATGTGCTTGCACATTATAGTTTAAACACTACCTCTTAGTTTCTACTAGTTTAATCTTCAAATATTGTTGCATTTGTTGTTATAAAGACTCCATAGCCCTAAGGCACCGATTTCTAAGCATTCTTGTGGTGAAAGTGTTCTCTAAACTCTCTCTCTTTCAACTCTCTCAAGCTCTCTACTAACTCTATTAACACTAACATTGGACTAACTATTATTAAACTTGTTGTCATACAAAAATTTTGCTACAACCATTTGATAATACTCTTTTATTTATTGCACACACTCTTGTAAAGGTGATCTAAGATATTCAGAAATTGCACTTAACAATTGGGTATTGCTCTAGTGGATTTGTGCTAGGTTTTCTTTGTCATTAGTTGCATTTCTGATGAATAATTGTTGTTGTTCTTGTTATAATTTATTCATTGTTGTTATACTACTATTCATTGCTGCAAATTCATAACAGCCATAGCAATTTTCATTTGTCTAGTGTCTTATAAGGTATTAATTGCATGTTTGGACATGGAAATAATCATATATGTGTTATAAAGTGTTCTTGTTCCAAGAAAGGTGTACTCAAACACTTTTGCACCTCCTATTTCCCTTTGACCTAGGTTCCATTCTTTCAAGTGACCAAGAGAGGGACAGACTTGGCTACTATACTTTCTACTTGATCCTTTGAGGTCACTAGGAAGCCTCCCTTGTGTGGTGGACCTTTTCCATCACCAAAACGGTGGGAAGTTCTCATTACAGGACAAAGGGTAGATTCTATAGTTACAATGTGCATTTGGGACTTCAGGGTAGGGATTTCCACACAAACTCGTATGATAACAATACCAAAGCCTCTCCAATGGGCCATGGAGTCACATCAATATAAACCTCTACTAAAACACTGAAACTCAAGGGGTCTCATCCAAATCCTCTACCTGATACCACCCCATATGTACACTCCTCCCCGCGATAAATGAGTTGATGTTGACACAAGGAAGAGAGTCACTTAATCACAAGTCAATAATGTAGACTTGTCAAGTGCTAAGGAACACCACCAATAATGACACTGGGTCTTATATCGCAGGATTTGTGATTGTACAAAGCCCACCACAAGATCCCCAAATCTCATGTAACAACGAAAGAAACTACCATTGTCACCTTAGTAGGATCTTCCTTCATTTTAGCTTATGGAAGAGGTCCACCACAAGTGGTCTTCCCTATGATCTCAAGGATCAAATAGCAAGTTTAGTATCCAATCCTACCATCCCCTATCTTTATCACCCAT
Source organism: Picea sitchensis (assembly GCA_010110895.2). Taxonomy (NCBI): domain Eukaryota; kingdom Viridiplantae; phylum Streptophyta; class Pinopsida; order Pinales; family Pinaceae; genus Picea; species Picea sitchensis. The sequence goes on along the minus strand of SNQJ01S0077866.1, from coordinate 12,847 downwards.
TTGTTGGTCTAGGTCTAGGAAGAGAAGAGGTTGAAAGTGATTTTTGTACTGCCTAGAACAAGAACACTTTGCAACATATATATAACAACTTCCAACAAAGTATGCAATAATACCTCTTTAGGACACTAGACAAGTTAGTTAGCTATAATTGTTTCAAATTGGTGCTAGTGAAACCGCCTTATAACAATAATAAGTATTTTGCAACAACAAGAAGATAAAGTGCTAAGAAATACCACATTTGACCATGAAAAATAAGCATATAACCAATAGGATATTATCCAATTGTTAGAGAAATCAAGTGAGTATTTCACCTTTAGATGAGTACAAGAAATTAATGTAGTTTTAAATCACAGAAAACTTTATAACAAGATAAGTAATTTAGTGAGCTTTCATAGTTAGAGTTAGTATAGTTGGTAGAATACTTGAGAGACTTGAAAGAAGGTTTTTGTCAATTGTTTTCACCACAAGGGTCACTTCTAGATTAGTGCCTTTATAGGGCTATGGAGTCTCAAATGCATCAAGCTTGAAGGTTGATCTACTTGAAACTAAGAGGTAGAGTCTAAATCCTAAGGTGCAAGCACATTTTGGCCTTAGGCTTTAGACTTTGAGGAGAAGGGACGTCTAGGTGCAAGTACTTTTGGGCCCTAGATATCGCTTTCTCCCTTCTTGTAACTTCAACTAGATCAAAGATCAATTGTTTAGGGATAAAATACTAAAGTTCTATCACTTTAGGGCTTTACACTTAACCCTAGCAAGGATAATTAACAAATTTTGGACAAATGAGAGGAAGAAGCAATTTCATAGGCTCTTTGTTGACCACCATTTAGCAACGGTGGTCAACTCATGTGTGCCATGAAGATGCATCACCAAATGCAAATTTGTTGAAGACAAGATTGGTTCTACTTGGGCATCCGATGCCCCAACACAAAATTTTGTAAATCTAATTTCCACACCCCACCATGGGTTGATAATGTAATAAGTCCGCATGGATCATAGTTAGGTCGTGGTACCTTGGATGTTTCCATTGGGGAGTTCCTTTCACCGAGGGTTTTATCCTCAAAGACAACCCGCCTCCTGCCTGGCCGACATCCCTTGGAGTTTTTCCTCCACACATGCACAATTTCCTCTCCGTGAGTGGTGAACGGCGCCTTAATGGTCTCATCCTTTGGTAGCTATTGTTTAGAATGTTGTAAATGACCATGCTAGACACAGAAAGTTCTCGCTTTAATTTCATTTAGCCTAGATAGGTTTTTTTAATTAATTAAATTTTAATAATTTAATTAATTAATTATTTTTTGAGCTAATATTGTAAAAACTGGTCTTTGGGCTTTTGATAGGTATTTGTGCTCAAAAGAAACTAATACACCCCTTACACCTATAGACCAAGTTTCATCTCATTCGGACTAAGTTTACTATGTCTGGTCCACTCAGTCGGGCCTCAGCCAAAACAACAATTTTAATTGCTAAGGTGACATTATTAAAATGTCAAAATATTGTAATTTTGAGTTAGTGAGGGATAAGCATAGGAAAGTGCAAGTTAGACCTCCTAGCCTACCCAAATCCATCCTAACCACTTCCCAACTTTAATCTGAACCTCTTAACTCACCCCTCACCTCTAATCTCTGCCCTAAGGGGAAAACGTCCCCCCACTACCCAAACATTGATTCCAAGCCTTGAAACTTGAGTGGGCCCTCTCACATGAGGTGCGCCCCTCCAAACCCTAACTACACCAAAAACCTAACTCTAAAACCTAACCTAACCCTCACTAAACCTCACGCTCTCTCTATTCCTTTGTTTCTTTTGGTGGAGACATTTCAACTCAAAACCCTAACCCAACTTGCCCAAAATAGCAAGTGGGCCTTCCTAAGATGACAAGTGCACCCTCCCTAGCCTATTGTCTCATCCCAAGACAATCTCCTCCATCCAACTCATCAATCTCTCACTCAAACCCTAGCTTACGCCTCCCTGAGAATGGTGCTCTAGCTTTTGATTTGACACTTGGAACTGATCCAAGTGCCTTCTCTTGCCTCTAGAGGTATAAAGACAGTTTCCTTCCTCACCTTTTCCTACCATTCTTTTGAGCCACACATATGCTGAAATCTCTCTTCACTTCCATCTTCTTGCTCTTGCCATCTCTACATTCTCACTCATTGCTCTGAAAGTTCTAGCAACTTGTTGCTGCTACAAATACTCATACTTTTGATTCAATAAAAAGCTTTATGATCATCGGAGCATCTAAGAGTATTCTATTTGTTTCATACATATGAGGTGACATTGCATGGTTCATTGTTTTTTATGGTTGTTGGAATAGATCAATTGTAAAGTATTTTACTTGAGTAGGATAACAAAGAGTACCTTTTATTAGCCTATGCTATGTTGGATAGCCTAGATTTGTAAGTATTTCGCTCTGTCTATTTCAATATAGCCATTCATTCCATAAGCCATATATTGCTTTGAGTTTTGCAGGTTGCTTCTAATGATTCATTGGGATAGCATCAAGAGGAGCCTACCCTTGAAACCTTCACACTCCTTGCCTTTTCTTGTTCCATTTTACTTATTTATCCATTTCCATTTGATTTTCAGCTTCTAATTCTCTTAGATAGGTCAAAATATAAATTTTCATTTTCAGATTTTTGTATGTAAAAATTTCCTGTAAAAACATAAATTTTTGACAAGTTTTATGTACTTGTAGCTTTCCCAGCAAGCTTTGCTTGCTGCTTTTTGGTGTGTTGTTACTGCATCTAAGGATGGAGGCCGCCTAAAACCACTTAGAAGACTTCCCAACAAACTATTCTTTGGTTGGGTAACATTTTCTCAACTTCTCTCTTTCACATTCCAAGTTTTCTTTCATATTTGCTTCATTCTTTTGGATCCATAATCACAAGCTAACCTAGATTAGTTTATTTTTATCTTTTAGTTAGTTTATTCTTTATTCATATAATTGTTGGCTCCTCTTGTCCAATAGACAAGTTGTGTGGCCTCTCATTTTATTAATTTATTAGTAGCTTAGATAACCTTCACAACAATGGTAGGCTTGCCTACCTTTGCCATTGTGAGTGGTTCCACTTTTTCTTTAAGTCTATCATTTCTAATAATCTAACGTGACTCCACATCTTGGGGAGAGTAATCCCCAAAAACCGCACAGCCTAAAGGAAATCAATCTTTACTTTGATGTCTATATGTGCTCAAGTAATGTTTAATAATCCAGATAGTCATCACACCTAATAGTTTTCTTTCATCAAGTTTATTTCATATGCTTTCAATCTTATCTTGCTTTATGGTTAAATGGGATTTATGATCTTTTCTAAATGCTAAATCTTTAGTTGTCATGTTATTTTAATTTTCACCTCTACATATGATTATCTCACACATGGTTTAAGGTCTTGAACATTATCTTGTTTAATCTTTAGTTTTCAAAGCCTATTACTTCAATTTTTAATGGTTAACACTCTATGTGTGATAAGCAATCCTAAATTTTGAAGTTCCTTCACGCTTACATTTCATGTTGTTCTGCCCCTTTCATTTTGCTAAAAGTTGAATGTCTAAATGATGATGTAATGCTCATATCTTTTCTTAATGTTCTTTTCATTTATGTGGCAATATCTCATGGTTTAAGGCATTTACTTTTCGGGCCATTAATTTGTTTTATGGTTTAATCTATCACACTCATAACTTTACTTTTCAAAGCAAGTTTTTCTGCTATAAGTGGTTTTAATCTCACATTTTATTTCAAGTACTTATGTGGAATGGTTCATAACACTGCTACATCTATTGTATCATTTCATTTATGTTGTAAATGTGGTAAATGCTCTTTACTTTCCAAATTTTCAAAACACATTTTTATGAGCTTTTCATTTCGGCCATACCTTAAACGCCAATTTTAAGTGTTAAAACTTTTCAAAAGTCACCTTAACGACATTAAAAAACGCAATTCGCTGGTCATAACACTTATAGACAACATTTTAGGGGCTTATTCAGCCCATCTCCACCATCTAAAACAAGCTTGAGGAAAACAACGAAGTGTAGTGGCGGGGGACCGTCTCGTGTTTTCGTTGGGGAGATCCTTTCCGATAAGTATTCTTACTGTCAGGGCTGACCATTGGAAGCTAGGGTAAGGTTTCGGGCAGTCATTTGGCCAAGGAGGAGGAAGTTCAAAAGCACAAACATAGTTAGGGGAGGGAACTAAAATTTACTCAAATCTTTAAGAAACTCCTTAATCATTTTGTTGCATAGATCACCTTTGATGCTTGGGGGGAATTGTACTACTGATAGGAACGCATTATCATTGGTGATAACTTAATCTCATTGCTTTATTTATCTTTATTGCAACTTTATGGTTTATATTTTTATGTCTATGTGAGCAACTAAATTAAACATTGAATATCTTCTTTTGTTTGTTGTGGTGTGAATCAAAAAGGTGTTGAGTATCCCACTTGGGGAAGCATCACCTTCTTTGATTCTTGAGTGCTTTTTTGTGGTTTCCAGTGAAGGCGGTCCAATAGAGTAAGTGCTATTGGGGCATGCTTGGCTAATGTGTTGTCATCACTTACATCTTGTTGTATCTTGTTGTATCTTTGTACTTTTGTATATTGTGTAAACATTGTAATAATTGTAATTCTTTGTAAGTATTTCTAATCTTTGGTTTGGGGTAGTTTAACTTAATTCATTTTGTAATACTTTTGTAATAAACCACCCTCAAACTTAGTTGACCCCATTGGCCCAACCTTAGGCACTAGTCTTGGTTGACTTAGGGAAATGGCTGATTCACATCTAGATTAGACTTGCACTTTGCATTTGCTGCTTGATCATCTTAGGCTAGTTTTCCCCTTTAGCCTTTAACGAATTAAAACTAACTCCTAAAACATTAATACTAAAATAAATCTAGTAACTAGGGACAACCCCCCTTGGCTTCCCTAGGAGTAAGCCTAGAAGGAAGAGGTTCCAGTCAAGGTGACAGTGTGGACTGAGAACCTAGACATTGTGTCTCCGAGGACACACTAAGTGAGTTGGACTTAGCTCACGTTAGCAAGTGTGTATTAGGACGACAACACCTCTCTTAGGGTTTCAATTAACAGTATTTTTTGCAACAAAATAGCAATTTCACCATAAACATCAATAACATAACATAGAACTGTAGGAATTTACTTATTTCATCCAAGAAACCATGAGGATTAACCCTAATTGTAGAAATATCCATCCAAAATCGACAAACCATCCACAAGAGATCCTTTTCGAGCATAGTGCGTGACAGAGAAAGACTAATAACCCCAAAAAGGGCGAAAATTTCAGAAGTAGCACCTTACAATGGTGAGCAATGATGATGATAAAATGAAAGTGAGGGTTATCTTTTTTATATGAGGCTACCCTAACACATTTTTCCACATAACATAACATTTGAGTGATTCAAGTGGGGTCGATCCCTCATTTAACCTTTACAAATGCTAAAATGCAAAAAATAAATCATAATGAGCCACGCGTGTGAGATGTCAACCCCTCTTGGGCAAGGAGGAGGCCTCCAAAGGCCACGTGGCATCAATATGGAGCAAGGTGGGAGCAAGTGATATCTCTCCTCACCAAAAGTCATGCCAAGCATCATTAGTACCCCAAGAAATCACCAAACCCTAGCTGCGTCAAGCTCTAGAAGGTGATGTCATCACCAAAATAGGGATAGCATCCAAGATCCAAGTGTTACATCCAAGCCCTGGGGAGCTGCATCTCGTCTCTACAATGTCTATGACTATCTGCTGCTGCACTGTGCCTGATCTTGGTGAAAATAAGCTCTAGGGCACTCTGCCCAGCCTATGGGCTTCAATCCCATCTATGTGCCATCATGACTGGATCTGCTCATACCAAGCCCATTTGTCGATCGTTCAAGGCTCCAAGGATGTGAGAGCTGATATCTGAGGGTGGTGAGTCACTGGATGACCCACTGTTCTCCATCACACATGCCAAAGTCCTGCAATAAAGGCACAATGTCTTGGGTACAAGCCTATAACATCCCTCAAAGAACCATGTCAGGTCCATCCAAGACAAATCAAAGTATAAAACATAGTTATCCAAGGTTCATAAGAAAGATTAGTCCTCAAAGCATGCGAACTAAGTTGTAACTTAAGATATAAGCCATGTAAGACAATTCACCTTTGTGAATTGGCACCCTCGAAAAAAAAATTGGTGTTTTTTGCATCTGTTCTTTTGGCGGTTTTTCGGCACATGGTTTTTGTCGATGATTTTCTAATTTCGGTTAAGGAATTAGGGTTGTTGACTAATCTGGGTCAATGAATTAGGGGTTTTGGATGTCGCAGGATCCTATATATTGTCTTGTATTGTAAACAATGGAGATATGATGAATAAGAGGTGTGGCTCTAAACATGTTGTTGGTTTTCCCGGATTGGGTTTCCAGGGTAAGAATCTCTGTGTAATGTGTGTGTGTGTGCCATTGTATCTTTTCTGTTTTTTATTAAGAATCTGTTTGCGGTAAATAATTGTACAAGGTTAAAATCTACAACAAGGGCATATAACCATGGCCCATGAGTATGTGGTCTATCCATGCATTGATAAAGATCACATTTTTGGACGTATAACTTCTTGTCATGGAAAATTGCAGTGCACCATAATCAAACTAAAAGGATTCACTGTGTGGTTAGCTTTAATCCAATGTGACCATTGCTTTGGTGTTGTTATTGCAAGATCTCAAGAACTTGATCTGGCAAAATACTTCTCCCAGAATTTTATTTTGACCATACATATGTAATACACCAATGATAATCTATAAGGGAAGACATTGTTGGGCCGGCTTTTGATGTTTTGTTTATGTCTATATCTTTCTAGAGCACTAACTTCAGTGAGGAACCTATAGATGTCCTTGACTACTAAGGCATGCACTAGCTATTGTATAGGCTCAATGACTTAGTGTGGTTTGGGAAACACTACCTTGAATCTTTAGCGAAGCTTATGTCTTCAATGTTTTCAACGATGATGATAAAAGGGATTCATTTGGCATGGAGGTGTTGTCTAGACACTAAAGCCTGATTGAGAACTAGAGCATAGATTTTTAGCTAACTCATCATCATCGAGAACATTTGGAATTGGATTCATACTTGTTTTTCGTTCACACCTATGCAATGTGCTAGGAACTTCATTTGCAGGGAAAGTAGTAAAAGCATTTCTATACCATTGTGGACTAGTGCGCGTTACTACATAGATATTTTCTTTAGGGAGACCTACTATCTAAACAACGGTGATCTCTGTATCCCAATGTTTTGAGCGCAAATGCAGTTCACATTCTTGACATTGATCACTTGAAAACACGTTGATTCATGGTTTGCATGTCCAAAAAAGACACAAATTGTTTCATATACATTGTGGAAGTGGCAATTTGATAAGGTATGACCCCACATACTACATCCAAAATGTTGCGTTAGACTTCAATGACCTTGATTGGTATTTCGACTATGTGCACCATTCTAAGTTCTTCCTTGATTCTACACTTGTACAACGTAGATATTTGCCCAATCAAGAGGAATAACATTGTTGCACTATAGCATTGGAGGTTTAGGTTGATATGCAATATGGAACTAGTATGGTGGTATAAGTTATGTGGAAGTTGTGATGTTTGCCACATGTTATTGTTCTACAACGAACTAGATAGGGTTCAGAATGCTTGGTGATGCAGAGAAGGATTGTACTTGAACCAAGAGATTTATGGGTTCCTTCCCCGCATTGATCAACCACGCTTGTGGAGCCATCAAATCATGATAATTGTGTTGGTTTTGATTCCACAAATTGTAGATGAAGTAGTAACTCCTTGTTGTCTTTGGTTCATAAGGCCACTAATCAATGTGGCATTACACAATGTAAGGAGAATTTACATTTTGGAATGAACATCCTTCATGCAAATAATTATGTCAACATTTTGGAACGAACATCCTTTAGGGTTAATTTAGAGTCTTATTGCAGCAAATTTTCATTTTCAGCGATAAAAAACCTAAGACGTTTTGACATTTTTGGCATATTGTTGACCTAATAAACATTGTTAAACCCTAATTTGTATTTCTGAATTGTTACTACACCCTGTTGACCGCCTATTCAGCTAGGGGGTCAACTCCATGTACCATGAGGATATGCATCATCAGATGCTACCAAGTCAGAGACTATTTGGTTCTACAAGGCATTTCTGGCCTCCAACACTTTTTTTTTGTAATTGAAATTTTCGCACCCCTGCGTGGGTTAATAGTGTAATAGGTCTGCATGGATCATAGTTAGGTCAGTTACCTTAGGGTTTCTTCATTGGGAGAGTTCCTTTCACTGAGTGTTTTTTATCCTCGGGTTATTAATTTGGTTTTTCAACCTTATTAATTTCCCTTGAGTTTTTCACTCCCACAAAATAATTCCTCCAAAGTGGTGAAAGACGTTCTAATGGATTGATCCTTTGGTAGCTTGTGTTTAGGAATGATGTAAATGACCATGTATGACATCTCAGAAAGTTTCACGGAATTCCGTCGAGTCTAGATAGTTTTTTTTTAATTAATTAAAATTGCCTAAGGTTGGGTAATTTAATTAATTATTTTTTAATTATTTTTGAGCAAATATTGTAAAAACTAGGTCCTTGGGATTTTGCTAGGGATATTTGTGCTCAAAAGAAATGGAATGAGACCCCCTACACCCTTGGACCGAGTTTCAGCTTAGTCGAACAACTTTTGCTAGGTGTTTGTCCACCAGGAGTCTCAGTCAGTCAAAACAACGATTTTAATTGCTAAGTCATGACATAGGAAAAATGTCATTTTTGTAATTTTTGAGCAAATGGATGAAAGTAAAGGTGGAAATGATGAGAAAGACATTTCCTAACCTTTTCCAATCCTCACATCACCCCCTCACCTAACAATTAAGCAAAAACGTCACTTTCCCTAGAGAGGTGTGCCCCCCTTCTAAAAAGTCTCCAAAAAGTAATAAATAAATAAATAAAATAATGGGAGACTTATTCTATTCCTTGGTGTGCCTCCCTAGACCCTACAATTCATCATTTGACTTGTCAAAGCCTTGCCAACTCACTCCAACTCATTACCAAAACTTACCAAAACCCTAAAAGTGACTTTTCCTTGATGTGTGACACTTGTAACTCATCCAAGAGGGGTAGCTTTGTCTTCCCAAGTATAAATAGAACCCCTCCTTCACTCATTTCGACACCATCTCTTGAGCTATTGTTATGCTACCCAATCTTTGCCTCATCCCTCTCTCATCTTTCATCTTGCTTTCATTCATTCTTGCTCCATTTTGGAGAGGAGCTTGGAGCAATTAGTTGCTACAACCTCCTCATTTGGTTAATGAGAAAGAGCTTTGGAGGATCTTGGTGTTCTTGAGATTTTGTCTTGGTACACATGCATTGGAGGTGATCATGTTCCTTGTATTTTTCATATTTGAGATCTAGATTTAATATCTAAAGCAAATTAGTTTGTTTGGATAGATCATACAATAGTGTAGTTGTAGATCTATTTGTATAGGATAAGAGGTAGTGCAAATTAGTTTCTATTACTTGTTTGTCTTATCAACTATTGCTCTCATCTCACTTTGGTTTCACAAGTTGCAGGTTGCTTCATTGGTTTGTAAGGTTGGCTTCAAGTTGGAAGCTCTCCTTCATGACCTAACTCAAACTCCTCTCTTTTTTCTTTCTTAGATCTATTTTCTGTTCATTTCATATCAGATTTGATTTGCTAACACTCTTAGATAGGTCAAAAAATCAATACTATTTTCTGAAATTTATATGTAGGAAATTTCTATTGAAAAACAATAATTTTCTTGACTTTTCTGTGTGTTTTGCAACATTTCTAGCAAGCAATAGCTTGCTGGTTTTTCCAGGTTCTCGCCAGGTCAGGGGGTTATGCTGCCAAAATTCAGCCCTAAAACACAGAAATAACCCTCCTCTTTGTTGGGTAACAATTCTCAACCTCTCTCTTATTATTTTAGCATTGTAGCAAGCCCTCGGGAGTCCCTTGAGGCTTGCATTTTTGTATTTAATTTTTTGTTCTTGTAAAGCTTGTTAATGCCTATATCTTGGGTGAGAGTTTGGCAAAGCCACCCCCCAAAATCGTAAGGCTATGGTGTAAATTTAAATTTCTGCAATTTTTTTCATTATTTTTCTCACTTGTCATTGGGACAAGGTTGTGTGGCTAGGATTGCTTTAGTTTTAGTTTAGCTATTTCATTTCCAACCCCCTTTGGCACAAAATAGGAAGGCTTGCCTCCACCTTGTGCCATTGTGAGTGGTTTGTTTTTCTGTTTTTCATTTCAAGTTTTGTTTTCCTTGTTGCCTACACCTTGGATGAGAAGTTGGGAAAGCCAACCCCCAATATAGTATGGCTAGTTTAGTTGTTTAGTTTCTATGTTGTGCTTAATGGATTAAAATCATCTAGAAGTAAATCTCACACAACTAAACACTAGCTTAAGCCCATGGAGGCATAGATTTAGATCTCATGCTTTAAAGTCTTTTTTATTTGCAAATTTTACTTCCCAAGCATTTATCTTATTGCAAATGTTCATGGGCAAATGGTGATGGTTTAAGGCAACTAAATCTCTTTCATTGCAAGCTCTTGTACTTTTCAAGTTTGCAAACACATATGGGCATGTAAATTGTGTAAAAGTAATCACTTTCATTTCAACATTCTTTTCAAGTTCTTTATATGTTTCACATGCAATAATCTAATAATCTAGAACTTCATTTCTTGTTGCTTTTAAGTTTCGGTTTTGGCCCTTTTTGGCACTTTTTGGGCAAGAAAAACTCACCTAAACACACCTAATCACCTAAAAACACTTATTCCATAAGCATAATAATCAACTAGACTTAATAGGACAACTCTACTGACCCAACTTCTACCATTTAAACGAGGACTAGAGGAAGCAACGGAAGGTGCTAGGCCGGGGACGATCTCACGGTGTGCGACGTCCTTTCTGGGATGTACTCTTTTCCCTTGGGCTGACCTGTGGTGCTAGGGTAGGCCTTGTTGCCATACTTCTTGAACACCTAGCAGTTGCTTAGTACAAGCAGGGGGAGTATTGGGTTGATACCTAGCTAGGATTAAGTCTTCACTAAAAAACTTAATCAATCCTTAATCCACTTCAACTTTGGGCATCGATTTGTTATATCTTTATGGTTTACATCTACACTTGCAAGCACTTCATTTTACATTTACATTTCATGCAAGCTTATCTTATGGTTGTGGTCCGTGGATTAATCACTAAGTAGTCATAATTTGTGCTTGTGGACATTTTCCCTTTAAAGCTTTTCTTTTTCAATAACTTATCTTTGGTGTGATCCCTCAAGAAGTTGTGCATCCACTTGGAGGCACTCTCTTGACTGGGTCTTGAGTGAATTGTGTTTTTATTGCCATTGATAAGCAGTCCAATAGAGTAAGTGCTATTGTGAGCATGCTTGGCTTGATGTGTTGATGGTCATCTTGTCTTAAATCTCTTTATTTCCTGCACATGCAAGTTAGTCTCTTGTTTTCTTTGTATCTATTGTTGGGTATAATCTTGTGGTAGTTTTTATAACATTCATTGTTGTAGCTATTGTATCTTGTTCATAAGTAGGTCATCCATTCATCTTGTATCTAATTGTAGATTTGTATCTAAAGTTGTTGTGAAGTGGTTGTAATCTTTGTAATCTTTGTGTAATCATTGTAATCAATCTCCCTCAAGCTTTAGTTGACCCCTTGCCCAATCTTAGGCACTAGTCTTAGTTGTCTTAGGAAAAGGCTTGATTGTCATCTCTAATTGTTGCACATTGCATTGCTGCCTTTGCATCATAGGCTAGATTTTCCCCCAACCTTTCTAACTAATTGAAATCAACTCCTAGAACTTAACGCTAATCTCATCTAGTAACTAGGGTCTACCCCCTTGGCTTCCCTAGGAGTAAGCTTAGATGGAAGAGGTTCAAGTCAAAGTGACAGTGTGGGCTTTGAACCTAGGCATTGTGCCTCCAAGGACACACTAAGTGAGCAGGACTTAGCTCATGTTTGCAAGTGTGTCTAAGGATGGCAACACACCCTATTAAGGAAAAACGTCTACGGTTTTAGGGTTGTTACATGCCTCTTAAGTTTCTGATTTTGTTAGTTAATTAAACCCTAGTTTAACTCATTGTTTAGCTCTCTTTATTCATTGGTTTATTACTTGTTAAAGGGCTGATTTTATTGCTGCTGTAATAACTTATTTTCCTGCTGTAATGTAATATCTTTTTCCAAGTTTTACAACAACCTTTAGCTTTTTCTTCATTGGTAGTTGTTTGGGGATTCTCTTGAATCTTAATTTGAAACCTCCTAGATTGACCTAGATCCTCATCTTTTCAAATCTGGAAATTGCTTTTACTCAACACCTTATCCTTACTTTGTCTATCTTATTTCATTGGTGGTAGATTGAGTAGTTAACCGGGAGGCCCTGTTATCGCTTAGTTTGTAGGGTAAGTTTGATAGCTTGAAGACAAGGGTCAAACTGGCGTAACAGGAGCTTCCCCACCCACTGTCACCTCGATGGGGAGCTCTTTCTATTCAGGGTGGCTAATCCCAAGGGAGACATCCCTAGTAATCTGGGGTTCTGAAAGGTCTTAAGGTTTAAAGGATCAAGATAAAGGTTTCCTTTCACAGATTACTGCCAAGAGAGAAAGTCAAAGAGAAGGTATTCCACTGAAAGGGCACCTGTTTGCGAGACAAGGCAAATAAAACTAAAACGTGCTGCAGTGGTTAGTACTTCATAAACTAATGACTATCTTCAATATATATGAGCAATGATAACATGTAATTATTGACGAAGTCAATGATTGCAATAAAAGCTATGGCTTATAATATCACTTCTTCAATAAATAC
>SNQJ01S0077865.1:47054-63930 GCA_010110895.2 Picea sitchensis | reverse complement strand
TCTTTGCTACTCCGCTCAATGGTAGGAATAGATCCTTCTGATATAAATAATCATCCATCTGCATCTTCCATAACTGGTAGTTTTGGCCGTTAAATTTCTCAACCCTAAACTTTCCCTATTCCGACATTGCTCCCACTCAAACCAGGAACCCTCTTTTCCTGCGAGTTACCTTACGCTCTGATACCAGTTGTTAGAAAAATAGAACCGCGGAGCAATAAAATAAAATAAATGCATAAACAAAACACAGAAGATACACAATACAAGAGAGACACATATTTACGTGGTTCACCTAGTGTGGGCTACATCCACCAAAGAAATTGTCAGGTCCTTTCTTTATTATTATCCAACAAAATGAAGGGATACAACCTACAGCAAAACCCGTTGTAACTTCCTCTTATTTCTCTCACAGTCTCCTCTCTCAGAATATAATACTCGCCAACATACATAGCCGCAATACATTTCCCTCATAAAAGAGGGTTGCCTTCTAGGGCAAAAAACCCTAACATAATCTCTGTCGTTAGATCTATGACCTTCTAATGAACGGTCCAGATTTACAATGAAATTACAATATACTTTTACAAGGGAATATACTATCTTTGCACTCCCCCACGTGGAAGAGTGTACATACTTCTAGGGTGTAAATACTTCATGGGGTATAAACACAGCTGAAAGTAAAATACCTCTAAATTCGGTAGATAATCAGGCTCCACAACCAACACCTTCTTAACTTTCTTCCTTCATTTGATGTGGGCCTGGTCATTCCTAGCCTTGAATTGAAAGTTACCCCTAGTCTTAGTCATCACCCTTCATGACACTTGTCACCAAATGATTATATCACAAGGTTGGAGGTATATGGGCATTGGGATGAGGCTTTATAACCCTACAGTAAAAAGAGACATTAATTTAACTTTGACTAGATTTAAAGGTGCGTGCAATTGAAAATACTAACAACCCAAAACTAAAAGGGATCAATACACAGATCGTCAATGAAAGGTGATCTGGTGGTGTGTAGGAAGAGGCATGGCACCTTCAAAATGATCCTTCTCCAAATATTTTATTCAGATTTTACAAGGAAATTGTACTAGGACTAGACACGGACAACAGTGACCTGTGAATGGGGCCAACGTTGAAATTTTTTCAAACTGTTTATGTATGCATTGAAATTTGACATGGATAGACTATTCGCATGCCTTAATGATATGGGAGTGTTTCTAGACTCAAATTTGACTCACACACCCACTTTCTTCCATCATCAATTCATCATGTAAACCATAAGCCCTAATTTAGTGGAGTCATCAATTTGTCAAGTTTAATGTTCCCAATGAATGGATGCATTGTTGTTGAAATGGAATGGGACAACACATGCACCTTCCTAATTTTCTTCCTTCACTTGATGTGGGCCTAGTCATTCCTATCCTTGAATTGAAAGCTACCCCTAGTCTTAGTCATCACCCTTCATGACACTTGTCACCAAATGATTAGATCACAAGGTTGGAGGCATATGGGCATTGGGATGAGGCATTATAACCCTACAGTAACAAGAGACATTAATTGAACTTTGACTAGATTGAAAGGTGTGTGCAATTGAAAATACTAACAACCCAAAACTAAAAGGGATCAATACATAGACTATCAATGAGAGGTGGTCTGGTGGTCTGTAGGAAGAGGCCTAGCACCTTCAAAATTATCATTCCCCAAATATTTTATTCAAATTTTACAAGGAAATTGTACTAGGACTAGACACGGGCAACAGTGACCTGTGAATGGGGCCAACATTGAATTTTTTTCAAATTGTTTTTGTATGCATTGAAATTTGGCATGGATATACTATTCGCATGACTTAACGATATGGGATGGTTTCTGGACTCAAATTTGACTCACACACCCACTTTATTCCATCATCAATTCATCATGTAAACCATAAACCCTAATTTAGTGGAGTCATCGATTTGTCGAGTTTTAGTGTTCCCAATGAATGGATGGGTTGTTTTTGACATGGAATGGGACAACACATGTACCTTCTTAATTTTCTTCCTTCACTTGATGTGGTCCTGGTCATTCCTAGCCTTGAATTGAAAGTTACCCCTAGTCTTAGTCATCACCCTTCATGACACTTGTCACCAAATTGTTAGATCACAAGGTTGGAGGCATATGGGAATCGGTATGAGGCTTTATAACCCTACATTAATTGAACTTTGACTAGATTGAAAGGTGCATGCAATTGAAAATACTAACAACCCAAAACTAAAAGGGATCAATACACATCCCTCCTTGATTCCAATGACCCCGTGATTCTAGCATGGCCATGCTTGATGTGGAAGTTTACACATTTCAAATTATGGGATCATACATAATATAATGTATCACCTTTAGTGGATCATACATATATATATGGGAAAAATCCAACTAGAATAACATGCTTCATTTTTTAACTCAATATGTAATTGGTTACAGATGCTTGATTTGTTAACTCGAATCTTCCCTTCTTCTTAATATTAGGCTCTACTTTCCATTATCAAACTACAAATAAATCCATTTATAATATTTAGAGGATAGAACCACACTCCCCTCATAATTTATAAGCTACCCTACATAGGTCTCAATTTTACAAGGAGTCTTTCAGGAAAATCAAGCTCAAAAAGATACTGCTAAGATTCAATCCTCCTCTCCCACTACATCCCACACCTCTAGGAAATTTGGATGACGAAAAGGAGAAGGAATATTTGAAATAAATTAGACAAAAATGTAGGGTTATACCATTTCAAAGGTGTCATTACTCATTTTGTGTCCTGTGACCTTAGGGATGCTTGTAAGGAACAAAAATAATGGGACAAAAAAAGACGTAGGGTAAATAACATAATCCAAATGAGACATTTTTTATTCTATAATATATATCTCTCTGCACCCCAGTCCTCTGTCTCTCAGGCGCAGAATTAGAAATTTGGGTATGAAAACCAACATCGAGTGGTTTCTTATCATTTATTTCAAACTCCTTATAACTCTTAACTCATATTTATTTGTCATACAGTTGGCTTAGGTTGATGGATAGTTGGTATGGATTGTTGGTTGTCATTGATGTCAATTATTGGAGATTGATATTGTAGATTGATGTCAACCCTTAGTGATTGATGTCAACACTTGGAGAAAGTACGGTAGCGAATTCCAGTAGCACAAAGGTTTCGGTAATGGACCCAAGTTTGTTTGATGTAAATATGAATCATTATTGTCTTGTCATGTTTGATAAGAAATACAGATGGATGAACTCCAAACTGGTCCCCTTATGGTGAAATCCCTCACGGGAAGACGCTTTACAGATTGAGTTATCCTAGAAGTATCGTTAGAGAACCCATGCGTATTTGTGGAGTAATGAGATGAAGGTTAGTGAATTTTTTAGTGAAACTATCTTATATGGATAGTGTTTGTCATTCCATTTCCGGTGGTATGTGTAACGTCACATAACTCCTCACGGTTAGAGAGTTATGGCCATGAGAAGTTGGAGAACCCAGGTTTGGGTAATGGACCCAAGTTTGTTTGATGGATAATCATTGATGTCAATTATTGGAGATTGATATTGTAGATTGATGTCAACCCTTAGTGATTGATGTCAACACTTGAGAAAGCAATGCAGCTTAATTCCAAGAGTACAAAGGTTTCGTAATGGACCCAAGTTTGTTTGATGTAAATATGAATCATTATTGTCTTGTCATGTTTGATAAGAAATACGATGGATGAACTCCAACCGGGTCCCCTTATGGGTGAACTCACTGGAAGACTCTTTACAGATTGAGCTATCCTAGAAGCATGGTTAGAGAACCCATGCATTTGTGGAGTAAATGAGATGAAGGTTAGTGAATTTTAGTGAAACTATCTTATATGGATAGTGCTCTTGTCATTCCATTCGTGGTATGTGTAACGTCACATAACTCCTCACCTGCTAGAGAGAGTTAGGGCTATGAGAAGTTGGAGAACCCAGTTTGGGTAATGGACCAAAGTTTGTTTGATGGATAACGGTATGAGTTTTGGATATATTTTCAGGTAATATTATTCTATATGGATATTACATGTCATTCCATTTCTGGTGGTATGTGGAACGCCACATAACTCTCAATGGGTTTGAGAGTTATGGCCCACGGGTTGGAGGACCCTCTATATATCATCTAGAAGCCCGAAGGTCAGTGAATAAAGTGGTTTAAGAGATTTTTAAAGGTAAATAATAAAGGAATTGATGAGTGCACTATAACTAAAACGGAATAAAAAACAAATTGTTTAAATAATAAATTTAATGAAATTGTGGGTTAACCCTAAAATAAGCAAGGAAAAGTATGACCTAGAAGATGTTTTAAGGAAGTTACTTGGAGAGCATAAATAAGAGGCAAGGCTCTCTCGCTCTTACATCACATTTGAGCATATTGAATATCTATAGGTTTTGAGGTAACCAAATGATATCTAAGCTGAATTCTAAGGAAAGGTGAAGAAAAGAAGGTCAGAACCTCAAGGAAGGATAAATTCCTTTGATGATGCTTTCTAAGGTATGTTATTTTGGCTGTGTCATCTCACCATTTTCACAATAACTTTATTTTAGAATGATTCAGACCATGAAATTCTATTCCCTTTGAGGAAACATATATCCAATTATATGTGTAAAAAATTCATCTTGTGGTCGTTTTATTTTGGAGTTACACTCCATGAAAAATAGGGTTTGTCGCTAGTCCTCAAACTAGTCAAAACAAGTACTGGGTAAAATGTCATAAATTATTCATAAGAGATCCAAATTTAGTAAGACCAAATGTGTTGCTTATATTAAATTTTTAGTATTTTTGTAATAGTTTCATATCTATTAAACAAATATTTCAAGGGCACACACTCTACAAGGTCACTCTATAGAATAAGTTTATTCAAGAAGGTATGCCATTTTTCTATAACTAATTTTATAAGAGGTTCCAAGTAGTGAAACCTAGAGGGACCCTTGTATAACACATACTGAAGAACATTATGTATCAGTTTCAGATATTTATTCATTATAGGTACAAAGTTATGATTATTTCCGGTTAGGGTTGTTGACTAACTAGATCCAGTCATGTGAGACTAAAGAAAAGTTTGATGTAAATGCTAGTCTCTGTTGTTTCTGAAGTTAAGGAAGGCTCGAAGGTATGTGATCATATACACCGTCTATTACAGATTTACAAACTGTTACTTGATGATGAAATTGATGAGGATTTTGGTTGAGGTACAAGTTGGGTACATGGTTGAGACAAGTAGTTGATGAGCTGGGCACTACGCTACGAGGTGTATAGTTGATGATGTTAGTACATATTGATGATTCATAGTTGATGAGTAGCTGATTCATGATTGGTACATTTTTGGCTGCACTTGTTTATGGTACAAAGTTGGTGCATGCTTGATGCACTCTTTGATGGCACCGCATTGATTACTGGTACGGCTGATGCATGTCTGTGCTATTGGTAATAAAAGTTGTTTGGTATAGGCTTATTGGTACGTGCTTACAACAATATATTACTTCATAGTAATAGTGTGGACAATGGTTCCACTATCTCTACTTATACATCGCAGTTGACGGGCAAGTGCTGACACGTGGTTGTATCCACCTTGGTTGTAGCCCAGAGAACATAGGGGGTTGTAGCCGATAATTGGGGAGTTGAGCTTCCCTCAAAGCCATTGCATCCCGAGAAACAGGGGTTGGAGCCCTTCCAGCCAGCTTGGAAAACAAAGGAATTTGGTGGCCTAATGAATGTAATTCTTCAAGACATATAAAACCATATGTGGTTTCTCCCCGCTTTACTCTAATGTGAAAACACCGTATTGTGTATGTGTATGATTTTTCATTTATTCATTGCTTATTTACTCAGAAGTTATTGCATGATAATGCTAAGCATTGATATAACACTTGGATTATATGGTTAAAAAGGATTAAATTTATCTATCACTCAATTCACCCTCAAGAATCCAACAATTGGTATCAGAGCAAGGTTCCTTTAGGAAACAGCTTAACCAGATCGGAAGGAGATCATGGATTATTCTAAGAATGGAGTACCAAATGTTTAATGGTCAATGGTTTTAAGTAAAGAGATGTGGAGTAGAAGGACGAAAGTATTTTTAAAAGAAGTAATAATGGACATTATATTTGGCTATCATTGTTACATGATATGATAGTTCAAAAAGGGAAAAAGACTACAACAAGAAGGAATTAAGAAGAATAATGTAAATAGCAATGGATTTCTTATCCGAAGGATTACCTAAACGGGTAAAAGTAAAGGTTGGAAAATGTCTATCATCCAAAGAACTTTGGGATAAGTTACATGACATATATTCTTCACCCACTGTAGAGATCCAAAATGCCAAAGAAGATGCAGATACAAAACAAGAAGAAATATGATCATCAATGCATGTGATTCAAAAAGAGGAAGAGTATGATGAAGGTGGTTGATTACAGAGAAAAATTGATCACTGCAATTAAATATATAAGGAAATAAAGAGAATAAAACAAGTCATCCAAGAAATAATTGATGAAGCAAAGCAAAGTGTTCAAGGTTCCAAAAGGATCATCACAGGGCTCGCCAAGAATTTAAGCATTTAACTAGAAGAGGCCAAGATTGAAGAAAATCTCGAATATCAAAAGAAATGTTTAGAAGCCAACATAGCAGCACAAAAGGAAGAAGCAAAAAGAGAGAAATGATACTTGATGGATCATCTCAAGGAAAGCAACAATGATTTAAGCCAATTTGAGGAAGATTTTGTTCAAGAAGAGAGAAGACCTGAAGAAGAAATAATTACATTGAAAATCCAACTTGAAGCAGAAAAGAGAAATCGTAAGAGGTCATGAAGTCTCGTGATAATGAAGAAAAGAAGAAGAGGTTGAGAATCTTGAAGAATAAGTTGTCACACTAAGAGCCAAATCATCAAGCTCAACAAGGACGTTGAAGAGATAGAAACATCCACTGTAGAGAATGAAGAGAAGCACCCTAATGCTGCTAGAAAATAAGAATGAAGAAAATAGAAAGAGTTATGCATAAGTACTCAAAGAAAAGAATCATGGTCAACCATAATCTAAGAAAAAAATTGAAGATACATCTTCAAGAATACTCACCTATGTTCGCTTTACAAGAAGGCTTCAATCATGATCATGATCAACAAGGAAAATTCAAGGACTACCACAAAAGAAGATCATCATTCAATTCCCAAGTATGAAATTCTATTTTATGGTCATTGTTTCTTATTGGTAAATTAACTTTGGACATAAGGTTGAAGATTGTAGGTATTATAAAAGAAATGTTGAAGGCATCTACGCATGTGGTCGCATGTAACATTGAGTGTTACAAATGTCATAACTATGGACACATAGCATTGATTGTAGAAGCATGATCATACTTCCAAGGAAAGAGAATACCCGATATGAGATATAAGAAAGTATGGATAAGAAAACAAAGAACAAGTGAACAGCAAAGACCGTACCGCAGATCGCAATATCGGCAAAAAACGAGATGAAGAAAATTCCTCAGAGAAAAAGAAAGATGTCAAGCATACGAAATTTGGAAAATAACCGAAAAGAAAGGAAGGACAAAATAAGGAACAGATTCAAGAGATTTTACTTCTAGGCATTGTAGTGAAATATGAATCCAATGATAGAAAGAAATAATTTAGATCTCGTGAGAGATAATGAATCTACTAATGAAGATGATGATGAATACACATCATAGCAGAACTTTCCTGAGCCATCCTACTTGGAGACTCCCATGTAATGTGAATATTAGACAGGGGATTCTATGCGATAGTCAGTGGATGCATCAAAGAACCAACTCTTCGAAAGCGCATTGCAAAGTTTGAGAAGATAGATTCGTGAGCAATCAGCTAGTAGAAGCAATGCTTTGATAGATTAATCAAGACTTGATGATAGTATAGTGATAAATGGGCCGCTGATTATGGACATTGGCGCAAGTAGAGTCTTGGAAAGTATGGACAGAGATGGATTCAAAGAACACTTAGTAGGTTTGGATAGATATATATGATAGTGGATGACAGAATGGATTCAGGATTGGTTCAGAGAGTGGTTCAAAGAAAAAATGAACATTAATCATAATGGATGATAATTACACACCTAAAATGGATCAACAATGCTAATGGATTCCAAATCGATAGATATTTTTGGACACATGCAAGGCATACATCAATTCACATCTAAAACAAAGTAATGATCAGAAAACAATGAAAACACTCCCTATGAACTATGGAAAGGAAGCGTGGACAACAACCTCCTACATCAAGGTAACTCAAGGTAATGATTTTATTCATTGAAATTTATGTTTATGATATTGTTTCGAAAGTACTAATGATGTGTTAAGCCAAAAATTTGCAAAGGATATGTAACGAATTTGAAATCTCATTACTCTTGGAGGACTATCCTTATTTTGGTCTTCATATATGTCAAAAAAAACAAGGAATTTTTAGACATTTCAAACTAAGTATATCAGAGAAATGTTAGAAAGGTTTGGTATGGAATATTTCAAACCAGTTACCAATTCTACTAAAACCATTTTTAAGTTGAGAAAATATGATGATTCAAAGTCTAATGCACTGTAGAGGCAATACAGTCAATGATTGGTAGCTTACTATATGCAGCCAACATCCGCACTGTATGTAATGCAGCTGGACATGTGGCGCGATTTCAAGAAGCACCAAAAGGAATCACATGTAATAGCAATAAAGAGGATCTTCTTTAGACATCCTTTAAAGGAACATAAGATTTTGATTATGGTATCCAAAAGGAAAGGATCTATCACTTATTGCCTGGCTAATGCATGTAGATTGGGCAAAAGGTAACTGACATCAACAAAGCACCAAAGGAGCAGCCAGTTTCTACTTGGGCGAGTCTTTAGTATCATGGCTACAAGAAACAATCATTGGTATCTTTATCTATAGCCGGTGCCGTATATAATAAAAGAAAGCATCATCTTGTATAGAGGCTCTTTAGATGGTATCAAAACCGACAGACATATTGTGTGGAGTATGATGATCCCATTCCAATCTATTGTGATAATAAAAACACCATAAGTATCTCAAAACCTAATGATGAACTCAAGATCTAAGCACATTCCAATCAAGTATCACTTTTATGGGAACTGCCATGCAGAAGAACATCGAGTTGAATATGTGGGAACAAAAGAACAAGTGGCATATTTACAAAACCGCCTCCATGGGAATCCCTTGAGTATCTTCACAGAGACCTAGAGTAATTTATACTCCAAAATGAATACTTTTGAAGGATTATCTTATGTCTTAGGTGTACATGAGGAACGCAAATAATAAATGGGGAGAGATTTATCGATGCAAAGGTAACCCTTGGAGAGAGCATAGGAGGCATGTTTCCAAGGGGAGACATTGTCACAAGGAAGAATGAGCGATATGACTTAAAAGTGATACCCTTTTGTCAAAGGGAAGATATTATTCATATGAAAGGAAAGAGAGTAATCGTGAGGATTATGTTCACAAAGAAAAATCAAAGGCACGAAGGTGGAGTCTCATAAGGGGAGATATAATTTTCCATTGATGTCAAAGGAGAGATAGAAATTGATAAAGAGTATACACGAATGTTTACGACTAAGCAAGTTGTCATCAATAATGTTGGTGTGTTGCCACTCAATTCCAAAAGGGAGATTATGTCAAAGAGTTGGCTTAGGTTGATGGATAGTTTAGTATGGAGGTTATTGCCATTGATGTCAACCATTGAGAGTGATATTGTAGATTGATGTCAACTCCTAGTGGATTGATTGCTGTCAACCCTTGGAGAAAGTGCAGTAGAGCTTAATTCCAAGAAGTACAAAGGTTTGGGTAATGGACCCAAGTTTGTTTGATGTAAATATGAATCATTATTGTATTTTCATGGTTGATAAGAAGCACAGATGGATGAACTCCAAAGTAACCTCTTTATAGAAATCCTTCATGGGAAGATGCTTTGCGATTGAGTTATCCTAGAAGTATGCTAGATAACCCATGCTTATTTGTGGAGTAATGAGATGAAGGTCATGAATTTTTTAGTGAAACTATCCTATATGGATAGTTCTTGTCATGCCATTTCAGGTGGTATGTGGAACGCCACATAACTCCTCACAATGGTTAGGAGAGTTATGGCCATGAGAAGTTGGAGAACCTGTGTTTGGGAAATGGACCCAAGTTTGCTTGATGGATAAAGTTTGTTTGATGGATAACGGTATGAGTTTTGGATATATTTTCAGGTAATACTATTCTCTATATGGATATTACATTTCATTCCATTTATGGTGGTATGTGGAACGCCGCATAACTTCACGCTTGAGAGTTAAGGCCTTAATGGGTTGGAGGACCCTCATATGTGTCATCTTAGAAGCCTCAAAGGTCAAAGTAGAAGTCAAAGTGGTTTAAGATTTTAAAGGTAAATAATAAAGTGAAGTGGATGAGTGCACTATAATTCAAAGTGAATACAAAAATAAATTATTTAAATAATAAATTTAATGAGAAATTAGAAGTGGGTTAACCCTGCACAAGGAATAGTGGGCAAAGTGACCTAGAATTTGTTTTTAAGGAAGTTACTTGAGAGTATAAATAATGAGGCAAGGTTCTCTCACTTAACATCACACTTGAGAATATTAAATACCTCCATAGGTTTCCCTTGGAGGTAACCAAATGATATCTAAGCCGAATTTTGAGGAAAGGTGAAGAAAAGAACGCTTTGAAATTCAAGGAAGGATAAATCTTTGGATGATGCTTTGGTTGCATGTTATTTACAAGTCATCTCAAATTCATTTTAGTACATAATTTTTTCTACATTTATTCAGATAGTGAAATTTATATGCAATTGAGGCCATATTCAAGCATCTCTTTGGTAAAAAATTCTTCTTGTGGGTAATTTTATTTTTTGGAGTTACACCGCGGAAAATAGGGTAAATAGGGTTTGTGGCTGGGTCCTGAAACTAGTCAAAATAGGTGTTTAGGTAAAGGCGTCATAACTTCTTCTCATAAAAGATCCAAATTCAATAAGACCAATTTTTTAGGTTATAGTACAGCTCGTAGCATGTTTTGTAACATTTTTAGATTGATTCAACAAATATTTCAGTATGCTCTACAAGGTCAGCCTTCTCAGGAATAAGTCAGAATTCAGCAAGGCCATTCTTGCTATAACTTTTCTTAGAGGTTCCAAGTAGTGAAACCTAGAGGAATTGCATAACAAAACACTGAAGAACATTGTGTATTAGTTTCAGATATTTATTCATTACAGTAAAAAGTTATGATTATTTCAAGTTAGGGTTGTTGACTAATCCAAAATCCAGTCATGTGAGACTAAAGAAAAGTTTGATGTAAATGCTAGTCTCTTTGTTGTTTAAAAGTTAAGGAAGGTTTGCAGGTATGGATCATATACACAGGGTCTATTACAGATTTATAAATCATATTTGGATGATGAAATTGATGGGGGCTTGTGGTTGAGGTACAAGCTAGGGGCCATGGTTGAGACAAGTAGTTGATGAGTTGGCAAATTAATGAGGTGTGTAGTTGATGATGTTGGTACATATTGATGTCAAGTATTAATAAGTAGTTGACACATTATTGGTACATAATTTTGCACATGTTTGGTTGCACTTGTTTATGGTACGTTGATTACAGATTTTGGTACAAAAGTTGGTGCATGGTTGATGCACTTGTTTATGGTATAGGCTGGCAATGGTTGATGCACTTCGTTTATGGTACAGGCTGGTACGGTTGATGCACTTGTTTGGCGGTATAGGTTGATTATAGGTTGAGGTACGTGTTGATGCATTGTTGATTCATGGTCTGCCTTTATTGGTACAAGTTGTTTGGTACAGTTTACGCCAGATATCTCACAAGAATAGTGTGATGCTGGTTCCATCATTCTACTCTATATATACTTTGAATGGGCAAGGACAGTGGTTGTATCCACCTTCAAGTTGTATCCAGATAACATAGGGTTGTGCCTCCTTTGGTTGTAGCCGTGATAATTGGGGAGTTGATTATTCCTCGTGCTGTATCCCGAAACTAGGGTTGGAGCCTCCATCCGCTAGATGGAAACAAAGGAAGTTGGTGCTTCCAATGAATGTAATTTTCAAGACATATAAGAAAAAGAATTATGGTTTTCTCGCTTTGAGTTTCCATGTAAAACACCGTGTATTTTGTATGTGTGTATGATTGTTCATTTGTTCATTGTTTGTTTACTCTATAGTTCTTGGATGATAATGCTACATTGATATTGTTGATCGTGTTGTCATTGATGCTACCGGTTTGATTGATTGATGTCATTGATTGATGTCAAGGATTGATTGATGTCAAAGGATTTATTGATTGATGATTGATGTAATATAATATGCATTTTCCTTTGATGATAATGCATAGGTGAAGATGGATCAACCGAGTTGTCATTGATATGATGAAGATGGATCGACGAGTTGTCATTGATACATGATGAAGATGGATCAATGTGTTTCATTGGTATATGACGCATTGTTGAAAAATGCATAGATGAATCATTATTGTCTTATCATGATTGATAAGGTGCACAAATGGATGAACTCCAAAGTGGTCCCTCTTTATGGTGAAATCCCTCACAGAAGACGCCATGGATTGAGTTATCCCATAAGAATGGTTGGAGGACCCATGCTTGTATGTGAATAACAAGATGAAGATTAAGTAAATTATTGCGAAAATATCCTATATGTATAGTTCTTGTCAGCGCCATTCGGTGGTATGTATAACGTCACAATAACTCCTCACGGCTAGGAGAGTTATGGCCATGAGAAGTTGGAGACCCCGTGTTTCGGTAATGGACCCAAGCTCTGTTTCATGACGATGATAGATGATATATTTACATTTCATGTCATTTCTGGTGGTATGTGAACGTCACATAACTCCTCACACGGTTTGAGATTTATGGCCTTACCGGTTGGAGGATCCTCACATGTCATCTGTATCTCCCAAAAGGTCAAAGTAGTCAAAGTGGTTTAAGGATTTTAAAAAGGTAAATAATAAAGGAAGTGATGAGTGTAACATAATCTCAAAGTGAATACAAAATAAATTATTTAGATAATAAATTTAATGGAGAAATTAGAAGTGGGTTAACCCTAAAATAAGGAAAGTGGGGCCAAGTGACCTAGAAGATGTTTTAAGGAAGTTACTTGAGGAGTATAAATAAGAGGCAAGGCTCTCTCATTTTAATTACACTTGAGAATATTGAATATCTATATGTTTCTGAAGTAACCAAGGATATCTAAGCCGTGAAATTCTCGAGGAAAAGTGAAGAAAAGAAGGCCGAAATGCAAGGAAGGATAAATTATTTTGATGGTGCTTTCTACTGCATGTGTTATTTACATGTCATCTCACCATTTTCACTATAATTTTTCTTATAATGATTCAGACCATCAAACAGCACATTGCGAAAACACAATCTGGGCATCTGTGGTAAAAAATTCAGCTTGTGTCATTGTATTTTTTGGAGTTACACCAGTTGGAAAATAGGGTTTGTATTAGCCCTCAAACTAGTCAAAAACATGTGTTTCTGCTAAAAGCGTCTCTTCCATAACAGATCCAAATTCCATGATACAAAATGTTTTGGTTAGGTACATTTTTTAGTATGTTTTTTAATATTTTCAGATCAATTCAATGAATAATAGTTTTATATGTAATAATGCTTCACAAGCACGCTTCTATAGAATAAGCTAGAATTCAGCAAGGTGTGCCATTTTTGCTATATAACGCCTTTTCTAATATCTTCCAAGTAGTTCCACCTGATGAATTGCATACAAACACACTTAAGAACATTGTGTATCAGTTTTAGATCTTTATTCATTATGGGTACAAAGTTATTATTATTTCAAGTTAGGGTTCTGGACTAATCCAAAACTAGTCATGGTTGAGACAAGCAGCTGATGAGTTGGCACATACATGAGGTGTGTAGCTGATTATGTTGGTACATATTGATAATTCATTTGATTATTATTTTACACATGATTGGTATATACTTGGGTACATGGTTGATGCACTTGTTTATGGTACTGTGCTGATTTGTGCTGTTTGGCACAGTTGGTGCATGGTTGATGCACTTGTTTATGTTGATGCATTGATATCCTCATATGATTGCCACTTAGTTGGTGATGAGAATTTAAGCTTAGTCTTTCATATAGAGCTGATGATCTTGTATAGTCGATTCCTTGTCAGTTGTTGCTGAAAAACCCTGTGATTGAAGTCCATAATAAAAGAAAAAATTGTACATACATCTTGTGTTCTTTGTGTTCTTTCAGGGAGATGATTTGTTGATGATATGTTGGTGTGGAGATGATTTGTTGATGATATGTTGTTGATATGTATTCACATCTAACTGATTATAAATGATAGAAATGAGTAATGAGAAAATGTTGAATGTTAACTAAGGAGTGTTTGTGTAAGAGGGAAGTTTTGGGAAAAATATCCCCACACTCATTCACCCCCCCACTCTAAGTGCGGTAGGTGTGTCCAACAGATATAACACTCGAATTGTATGGATAAAAAGGATTAAATTTCTTTATTATTGATTCACACCCCCTCTCAGTAATCAAACATCTTACAATCCTTTAAAATGAACACTCTAACATATAACAACATATTTTTAATCCGTATAACCCCTTAAACTTTACCCTATTACCCTTCATCAATAACCCAACTAAACTTGTAATCCCAATGGCACATAAACCCTATCTCGAAACACCTAAGAATGTATCAACCCTAATTCCTATGACCCTTAGTCACCCCCTATGATATAACACCTATCCCTTAACCTTTATAATCTTAGACAACTAACACCAATAAACATTATTTATTCTAACCTCTAACCTTTATAATTGTAACACCTATACATCTCCTAACCCTTACTTTGAATAACACCTATAACTCCTAATTGTTATAACCCCTGTGAATTTTCAACCTATAATAACCATTATCCACAATAAGTACCCCTAACCATATGACTCATATAACCCATATTATTGCAATCTTGTAGTCCATATAAACCTAAAAAACTAACCCCTTAAACCCCCAATTTCTAACATATATCAGTGCCTAACTCTTACAAATATTAGCCTCTAACCCTTGTCAACACCAATACATATAACCCTTAACCTAAAGCTCTTATAACCGTTAAACCCAAATCCTATAACATAAAAAACCAAACGAGGAACCCTCATATACTCCTTAAACCTAACCCTAATGATAATCCCTTCACCCCTACTAATCCATAGGATTCAAAGGATGGTGGTTTGGATGCTTCTATGGGTGTTCAAATAAATACTTGAGATTTTCCATTTTTGATATGACCCATCCACCCCTTGATGCTAGGAGATAGGTGTCCATAATTTTTTTGAAAGCTTTGGATTCCTTATATATGTGGGAGGGGATCGTTATCCATTTTTTAAAAGGAACAACGAACAAACATTGTACTATGTCTAGACATGGGCAATGGTTACCTGTGGATGGGGCCAAAGTTGAAATTTTTTCAAATTGTTTATGTATGCACTGAACTTTTACATAGATAGACTATTTGCATGCCTTAATGATATGGGAGGGTTTCTGGCCTAAAATTTGACTCACACACCCACTTGTTTCCATCATCAATTCGATGTGGGCCACTTTTTAACAATATTCCATGTTGTGCATATGAGAGATATTTATATGAACAATTTTTTCTAGAACAATCCACATCTATGGTGTCGCAGGACGTGGGACTCCCTACAAATGATTTGGGTGATTTTTTTCAAATAAGGGTTGTATGTGGTTGTTCGCAATGCAAAGGAATGAGAAACATCTCTTGTTGAGTAAGTTCTAAAGAATTATTTTCAAGATAAACTTCTAGATGTTGATGGAAGTATATCTCATATAGTTATTCCTATCCCCATAAGTGAAGTTGGGCATACAAGGGAAAAAACTAATTTTAAGATTTGTCTTGAGCCTATGAGCAATGTTTCTATCATAGCCAACCCAAGCATGTTTCCTACTATCCCATCATGAAGTTCTAAGTGTTTAGATACCCAAGAATCAATTGTTGGACCCATTATTAAAACTAGGCGATCTAAGGTGGTGGGTGCAATAGTGAAGAGTTTGCTAAAGATAATACACAATAAAATATTTCGTAATATGATATTATGGAAGACCTTTTAGATATTTCCTTACCTCCAACTTTAGAATTTTCTTAAAACACATCATTTAATCACATTCTCTTTCATGCATGGTTCAAGGTTAAACCATTTCTTACAATTGGATAATGTTTCCCCTTTTGTGGTAACAACTATGTAATTTCCCCCTCTAAAATGCTCATGTACTTGAAACCGGTGCATATAAATGACATGTGAATGGGGCCAACGTTGAAATATTTTCAATTTTTACTTGTATGCACTGAAATTTGACATGGTTAGACTAGTTGACTCACAAGCTAGTCAACTCACCCTGAACAAGCTAGTTGACTCACCCTCTAGTCATTTTCCACCACATTTACGTCACTTCACGTCTTCTCAGATCCTTTCCAAATGACGAGCCCAACTTTGGGACCATCTCCAAAACTTTTCTTTTGAAGTCTCCCCTCTGCAAGGGTCAAGTGTCCATGAGCTCATGGAGAATTTCCTCCTTCCTCTATGGTGTCATTCCAACATTGATTTTTCCTATGTTAATTGTTCATGTTTTTTTCCTTTTATATAAACTAGTAGTACTTTGATTATCTCATGGAGTTTAGCTATCCATTTTCCATTTTGGTGCATATGCATGAATCACTTCTCACCAATTCTTGGGATCTTATCTTGTTCTTCAAGTTCTCAATCTACATAATGACTTAAGAAGTGGGTGATGGTAGATTATATAG
>SNQJ01S0077865.1:26874-44225 GCA_010110895.2 Picea sitchensis | reverse complement strand
CCACAACAAACAATGAGGCATATCCTAACATTGTATTATAATCCCATGTTGATGGATTTTTTTACCATAGTAATTCATGCGCTCCTTTATATAATCATTCCATTATTGTGCCATAGCCCCTACCAAACGAATGTACTATGTTGACTTCCAATACACTCTCAACAAATTGACCTAAACAAGAGTCAATGCATCACTAAGAATTTGTATGTTCAGACAGGGTAAATTCTCCTAAGGAGCTTGGGATAGCTTGAAGTTACCCTTCACAAAAACCCACGAATCAACTCCAACAATGACCTTCTTACCATTTACAATCCTCCATGACATACATTAATTAGAATAGATAATGATATTGAATTTAAACATCCGTTGACCCAACTAACCACTGGAATATTGAAACCAACATGTATGAGAAATAATATTAAATATAACCATGAAACACTATTGTATGCCTTTGATAGATCTAACTTTATAACAAAGGCTGCCATTTTCTTTGTCTTGTTAGAATGGAAATATTCTTATGCCAACCCCCACAATATAAGGACTTTGTCTCCCATTCAAGAAGCCAAACTATTCAAAAGAAATGGCTTTCGATAGATTATGATTTATCCTCCTTCCAGTTACTTTGGATATGTTTTTATAAATATAATTGCATAATGATATTGGCTTGAAATATTAAAAAATATATGGATCATATTTTTTAGGGATCAAACATAGAAAGGTAGAATTTCAAATGCACCTAAGACATTTTCAAATCTCCTAGATTAATTTGGAATGGCTAGCACATCCTCTTCAATGAGCTCATATAGCCCCATATAATATAAAATTGTATAGTCCAACGATTAGGACTAGGTATTTTCTCTCATCAAAAAGAGTATACATTGTCTTTAAATTCTCCTTTGTCACAAATGTCCATTAACTATTTATTTTGAATTCCTTCCATAAACCTTGGAAAAAACAAGCAAATTGTCGCTATGTTTGCAATCTTGACTAATTCTAGACCCTTAAATACATATTGGAAATGGGTTTTCCCCACCTCTCATATTTCTTGGAAGCTCTACACTCTATCCCCTACTATATTTTGAATTCCCCATATGTTATTCATGCTTTTCCTCATGTTGGAATAATTATGGGAAAAATAAAGTATTCTCATCTGCATTTTATATCCATAAGGCCATGCTCTTAAGTCTCCATTGAGTGAATTCCCAATTCATTAGCGCCTTTTGTTAATCCTCCATCCTCCATCCTCCATCCTCATCAAAGAAACAACCAAAAGAGAAAGGAACTACACTTTTACTTGAGACAACTCCAATTGCATCGGTACTACCGCAAACTAGAACCACTAAACTACACAATCAAGGTTCCTCCTATTCTCATCCAACTTTGAATCATATTCAACATAGATACACTATAATTTTTTATTGTTTGAGATATAGTAGATAATGAATTGCTCAAAGATATTTTGATAAATAACTCCTTGTATGAATTAGAGAGATTATATATATTTCCTTTGGAAATGCACTTTAGTGACATTATATACATGGTAGATACCTATGGGAAATTAAAAGTAGAAAATGTGACCTTCAAAAAATAGCTTGGAAGGGTCCCAAAAAACACTCTTGGAAGCATGATGACATAATGATATTGACGAGGCACTTTGGTACATAAATTTAACTCTAAAAAGAGAGTTAGTAGAGAATAAGAAAGACTTAGTAGAGAACTTGTGACATGTATTGTTGTAGAGAATGGGGATGACTATATTTTTTCATATATGAACCATTTGGAAGATTTGAACCCCATGTTTCAACTAGAGCACTTCTAACCTTTGGTTGAACACATGCTTAAAACAATAACTAATCGAGTAGCTAAAAAATGGAAGAGAGTTGTATTAGTGACACCATATTTCCCCTCGTTTTTCCATTTCCATTTGCATCAAGAGACTTTTCCTAGAGACACAATTCAAGTCTTCACATTTGCTAGAGATTTATCCATTTCCATTTTCCTAACTCTTCTACACAATTAAAGTCCTCACACTTATCCAAATTTAGAACCCAACATGGTTGATTCAACCCATTTCTAGCCTCATGTCAAAATCAAATGAGCTTCAACAATCGTGTTTGGATATTGTTACAGGAAAATCCCCCTACGGACAAGTGGATTCCCTCTTGGGCTCTAGACTCCTAAGACCAAGACAGAAAGGGTGCTAACGTTGGTCACTAACATCCCTTTAGAAGAAGTTCAACTAATCAAAGAAGAAAGGGGAGAAGGTGTGAGTACCTTTTATGAAGTTTTTCCTCGCTCAATCCGGGTTGATCTTGATCTCCAAGCTCTTCAGCAAACCCTGCAATCCAATGAACAACAAAGACAAAACATATTTCCTATTATACCTTGATTAGATTCACACTAGATCTATCCAAAAGGAACAAGTCCATGAGAAATACACATAAACTTGAAGGAAACAGGCCAAGCACATATATATTAATGAAAACAAAGCAAAGTTCTTACAACCATAGATGTAGATGCAGCAGCTTCACCAATCTCTCTTTGTCCAAACCATTTGCTCAAATGATCCAACAATAGAATGTCTATGCTTCATTGATACCTTCCTTATGAGATCATAAGTTTGGTATCTCTCTATTTCTCCATGTGCTTTTACCATGAGAAGGCCTCCTTATATAAGCTTGGAGAGACCCAACCACCTTAGAGATTCTTGGGATAGGTTGAGGATATTAATCCATCAATTGTGGATCCTCCCTAAGATGTAGCCTTGACCTCAGATTCAAATCCAACCAACTCTAGAGATGAGGGGGATTTATCCATGATTTTACTCATAAAAGTGCTAAAATTGGTCACTGACATTCCTTCTAATGAGGCTAAACTAGTTAAGGAAGAAGAAGAAACGAGTATAAATACCTTTTCACTGAAGTTTGTCCTCGCTCGATCCAGGATGATATTGATCTCCAACCTCTTCAACGAACCCTACAATGCAGTGAACAAAAAAGATGAAACATACTTCCAATTCCTATTATGATTAGCTCTGAAATAGATCTATCAAAAACAACAAATTCATGAAACATATATGAATTTGAATGAAACAGGACAAGCACATATGATAGAAGCGAGAGACAGACATATATATATATATACTATATATATATGTATATATATATATATATATGTATATATATATATATATATATATATATATATATTAATAAACAAAGCAAAATTGATTACTGGCCTTGATGTAGATGCAACATCTTCACCAAGCTCTCTTTGTTCGGACGTAGATGCAACATCTTCACCAAGCTCTCTTTGTCCAGACCCTTTGCTCAAATGATCCACCAACGGAATGCATGTAACTTCACTGATAAATCTCCTTTATGATATCATAAGTTTGATGCCTCTAAACTGCCATGTGTCTTTCACCATGAGAAGGCCTCCTTATATAAGCTTGGATAGACCCAACCACCTTAGATATTCTTGGGATAGGTTGAGGATTCTTCTTCATCAGTTGTGGATCCTCCCTAAGATGTAGCCTTGACCTCAGATTCGAATCCAACCAACTCCAAACATGAGGGGGATTTATCCCTGATTTTCCTCAACAACCAACAATTTGATGAAACAGGCCAACGCTTCCCCAAAAGGGTGCATGGAGCATTGCAACGCTCCCCCAAAGAAGGCCAGGGAGCGTTGGCACTCTCTGACAGTTGGTAGGGGAGCGCTTCCCTCCAAAATCCATTTTTGAGTGGTCTATTCCATGGTAAAGGCTTTGTACTCTTAATCAAATGTTTTCTCCTTCTTAAACCAGTCTTTGAAGGTGTCTTAAGTGTCCCTATGATGTCGTTAGAGACATGACATAGTAAATATGGTAGTATGATTTTTGTGACACTTGCGACAGTAGTCATGACGACAATAGGTCATCATTGAAGTGAGTAATTTTGATGTGTAACAGATTTCCCCCCAAAGTGTGAAGTTAGAAGACGGGAACTGATGAATGAAGTACTTTGTAGAATTTTTCAAGAAAGGGTATGGACTCGGAGAACTTGGAAGAAGATACACACAACCATCAAACAAATATTATGACATGTTTCAAACCCAAGGCAGGCATACCTATGCTTGGGTGATAAATAATTTCAAGGCATGGCCGCCATAAGATACACTGTGGATCCATAATTATATTAACAAAGAGTATAGCCACTAAAGATACAATGTGGATCTATACTTCCATGACATGAACTGCTCGTAGCCATGAAAAATACACTATGGATCTACCAGACGACAAGACATAGCCACGGACCAATACAAAGTGGATCTATGTGACAGTATATGTGTCAATATTCAAGAGAAACTTTGTCACAACCTGGGTAAAGTACATATCAGAGTAATTACTCAACCCATGGTCTTCCTACTGATTTTGATGCAGTACAAGTCTAACCATGTGGATAGATGTCCTAATGTCGAACATGCTAGAAACCGCTTGATTACCAGTCAATGATGTAAACCATTAACAAGTGTGAGGGAAATCACCATTGATGTCAATGATTCCCAAGGTACCCTAGTACATTCCAGTGAATGTGAATAGATGAGTTGTTGAATTCGAACATTCATGGAATCATCTGATCAGAGGTCAATGATGTAAACCAACTGTCAAAAGCAAGGAGGCCTGCCATTGAGGCATGCATGTCCCAAGGTACTAACTAGTTTCTAAGTCTAATTCCTGAATAATGTGATGAAGTTGACAGGAACAGACTCGTCAAAGGAGGGCCTTGATGTATCCCCCATAAACGACATGAAACTAACATGGAGATGTAAATTGGTGGATCAAATGAACATGGATTGACACGGGTATTGAAACAGGAAATTTTTTATGGTTGACTCTCGAGGTAGATACTTCCCTTGAACAGTGAGGCACAAAATAGAAAACATGACATGGACCAAAACATGATGATGCAATGGAAACGGTGACTTTTGTCGGGTGACCCAAAGGAGTAATAAAACTCATAGGATTGGTTCAGTGTAGAGGTTCAGCGGATTAAAATGTGTGCAATGACAAAGTGTCGTGTTCAAGGGTGACTGTAAGAGTTATTGGTAATGTTCTCAAAAAATACTTGGATTGCTTCCTTCAATTTTTTCACCCATCCAGATAGACAAGTAATTCTTTTTTATTTAACGAGCTCGAGCAGGATAAAACATGCTCGATATAACTCACCTTCGGTAAGTCCCTCTTCCTTTGTTTAACGAACTGGAAGAAGTAAGGGTTCGGTCCCGTATGGGCCCTTCAATGTATGATTGTTTAACAAGTCCAGAGAAGGTAAA
Organism: Picea sitchensis; assembly: GCA_010110895.2. Classification (NCBI taxonomy): domain Eukaryota; kingdom Viridiplantae; phylum Streptophyta; class Pinopsida; order Pinales; family Pinaceae; genus Picea; species Picea sitchensis. The sequence goes on along the minus strand of SNQJ01S0077865.1, from coordinate 38,909 downwards.
CTCGGTGGTTTTTCATATTTAGAGAGTCTGAAAATGACTTAAAGACGACTTCAGTGTTGTCTTTTTTCATAATGTTAGTCTCTAAATGCCGAAAAATAGATAAATTATCACTCGAAAGACGCCCTTTCAAACCTTTTAACGAGTGGGAAAGGAAGCAAGATCACTCGGCAATATTTTCAAGTTTAGAGAGTCTGAAAAGAGCTTAAAGAAGACTCTAGGGGATTCCTTTTTCGTATATCCATGCGAGCCCAAAAAAGAGATAAAAGGTTGCTCGGTTACATTCTCATGTTTTTACGAGCGCAAGAAAGAACAAAGACTAAGCTCGATACTCTGCCCTTAGCTTGAAAGCTAGTGGCTTAACTCTAGAATGATCATCAAAGGCTCAAGACATCATTTTTGTTACAGGAAAATCCCCCTATGGACAAGTAGATTTCCTCTTAGATACTAGACCCCTAAGACCAAGACAGAAAGGTGCTAATGTTGGTCACTGACATTCCTTCTAATGAGGCTAAACTAGTTAAGGAAGAATAAGAAACAAGTATAAATACCTTTTCACTGAAGTTTCTCCTTGCTTGATCCAAGTTGATCTTGATCTCCAACCTATTCCACGAACCCTACAATGCAGTGAACAGAAAAGACGAAACATACTTCCTATTCCTATTATGATTAGCTCTGAAATAGATCTATCAAAAAGAACAAATTCATGAAACATACACGAATTTGAAGGAAACAAGCCAAGCACATATATATATATATATATTAATGAAAACAAAGCAAAGTTCTTACAACCATAGATGTAGATGCAACAGCTTCACCAAGCTCTCTTTGTCCAGACCCTTTGCTCAAATGATCCACCAACAGAATGCTTGTAACTTCATCGATAAATCTCCCTTATGAGATCATAAGTTTGATGCCTATAAACTTCCATGTGTCTTTCACCATGAGAAGGCCTCCTTATATAATCTTGGAGAGACCCAACCATCTTAGAGATTCTTTGGATAGGTTGAGGATCCTTCTCCATCAGTTGTGGATCCTCCCTAAGATGTAGCCTTGACCTCAAATTCAAATCCAACAAACTCCAGAGATGAGGAGGATTTATCCCTGATTTTCCTCAAAACCCTAAAATTTGTTGAAACAGGGCAGTGCTCCCCATAAAGGATGCACAGAGAATTGTAACGCTCCCCCAAAGAAGGTCAGGGAGTGTTGGCCCTCCTTGACAGTGGGTAGGGGAGCGTTTCCCTCCAAAATCGATTTTGAGTTGTTTATTCCATGGTAAAGGTTTTGTACTCTTAATCAAATGTTTTCTCCTTCTTAAACCAGTATTTGAAGGTGTCTTAAGTGTCCATGTGTTGTCGTTAGAGACACGACATAGGAAAGATGGTAGTATGATGTTTGCGACACTTGCATCCAAGATGCCACACTTGTAACATAGTCATGACAACAATAGGTCATCATTGAAGTGATTAATTTTGATGTGTAAAATATTTCCCCCCAAAGTGCAAAGTTAGAAAACGAGAACTGATGATTGAAGTACTTTGTAGACTTTTTCAAGCAAGGGTATGGACTCAAAGAACTTGGCAAAAGCTGCACACAACCATCAACCAAATATTATGACATGTTTCAAACCCAAGGCAGGCATACCTATGCTTGGGTGATAAAGACTTGCAAGGTATGGCCGCCATAAGATACACTGCGGATCCATAATTACATTAACAAAGAGTATAGCCACCAAAGATACAATGTGGATCTATACTTCCATGACATGAACTGATCATAGCCACGAAAACTACACTGTGGATCTACGAGATGACAAGACATAGCCATGGACCAATACAAAGTGGATCTATGTGACAATATATGTGTCAATATTCAAAAGAAACTCTATCGCAACCTGGGTAAAGTACATATCAGAGTGATTACTCAACCCAGGGTATTCTTACCAATTCTGATGCAGTAAGAGTCTAACCATGTGGATAGATGTCCTGATGTCAAACATGGTAGAAACCGCTTGATTACCGGTCAATGATGTAAACAGTTAACAAGTGCGAGGGAAATCACCATTGATGTCAATGATTCCCAAGGTACCCTAGTACATTCTAGCGAATGTGAATAGATGAGATGAAGTCGAACATTCCTGGAATCATATGATCATAGGTCAATGATGAACCGAGTGTCGGAAGCGAGGAGGCCCTCCATTGAGGCATGAAGGTCCCAAGGTACTAGTGGGTTTCTAAGTCTAATTCTCGGATAATGTGTTGAAGTCGACAGGAACAGACTCATTGAAGGAGGGCCTTGATGTATCCCCCATCAACAACACGAAACTGACACAGAGATGTAAATTGGTGGATCAAATGAACATGGACTAACACGGGTATTGAAACAGGAAATTTGTGATGTTTGACTCTCGAGGCAGATACTTCCCTTGAACACTGAGGCACAAAAGAAGAAACATGACATGGACCAAAACACAATGATGCAATGGATACGGTGACTTTTGTCGGGTGACCCAAAGGAGTAAGAAAACTCAGAGGATTGGTTCAGTGAGGTTCAGCGGATTAAAATGTGTGCAAAGACAAAGTGTCGTGTTCAAGGGCGACTGTAAGAGTTACTGGTAATGTTCTCAAAAATTGCTTGGCTTGCTTCCTTCAATTTTTTCCCCCATCCAGATAGACGAGTACTTATTTTTTATTTAACGAGCTTGAGGAGGATAACACATGCTCGATATAACTCACCTTCGGTAAGTCCCTCTTCCTTTGTTTAACGAACTGGAAGAAGTAAGGGTTCAGTCCCGTATGGGCCCTTCAATGTATGATTATTTAACGAGTCCAGAGAAGGTAAACTCGGTGGTTTTTCATATTTAGAGAGTCTGAAAATGACTTAAAGACGACTCTAGTATTGTCTTTTTTCGTAATGTTAGTCTCGCGAGGTCGAAAAAGAGATAAATTATCACTCGAAAGATTCCCTTTCAAACCTTTTAACGAGTGGGAAAGGAAGCAAGATCACTTGGCAATATTTTCATGTTTAGAGAGTCTAAAAAGAGCTTAAAGAAGACTCCAGGGGACTCCTTGTTCGTATATCAATGCGAGCACAAAAAAGAGATAAAAGGTTTCTCGGTTACATTCTCATGTTTTTACGAGCGCGAGAAAGAACAAAGACTAAGCTCGGTACTCCACACCAGCTTGAAAGCTAGTGGCTTAACTCCAAAATGATCATCAAAGGTTGGAGACATAATTTATGTTATAGGAAAATCCCCTTGCGGACAAGTGGATTTCCTTTTGGATACTAGACCCCTAAGACCAAGACAGAAAGGTGCTAACGTTGGTCACTGACATTCCTTCTAATGAGGCTAAACTAGTTAAGGAATAAGAAGAAACGAGTACAAATACCTTTTCACTGAAGTTTTTCCTTGCTCGATCCAGGTTGATCTTGATCTCCAACCTCTTCAACGAACCCTGCAATGTAGTGAACAGAAAAGATGAAACATACTTCCTATTCCTATTATGATTAGCTCCGAAATAGATCTATCAAAAAGAACAAATTCATGAAACATACATGAATGTGAAGGTAAAAGGCCAAGCACACACATATATATATATTAATGAAAACAACGAAAAGTTATTACAACCATAGATATAGATGCAATAGCTTCATCAAGCTCTCTTACCCTTTTCTCAAATGATCCACCAACAAAATTCCTATAACTTCACTAATAAATCTCCCTTATGAGATCATAAGTTTGATTCTTCTAAACTCCATGTGTATTTCACCATGAGAAGGCCTCCTTATATAAGCTTGGACAGACCCAACCACCATAGAGATTATTGGGATAGGTTGAGGATCCTTCTCCATTATTTGTGGATCCTCCCTAATATGTAGTCTTGACCTCAAATTCGAATCCAACCAACTCCAGAGATGAGGGGGATTTATCCATGATTTTCCTCAACAACCCAAAATTTGTTGAAACAGGCCAGCGCTACCCCAAAAGGGTGCACAGAGCGTTGCAACGCTCCCCCAAAGAAGGCAAGCGAGTGCTAGCACTCCCTGACACTGGGTAGGGGAGTGTTGCCCTCAAAAATCCATTTTTGAGTGGTCTATTCCATGGTAAAGGTTTTGTACTCTTAATCAAATGTTTTCTCCTTCTTAAACCAGTCTTTGAAGGTGTCTTAAGTGTCCTTGTGATGTCGTTAGAGACACGACATAGGAAAGATGGTAGTATTATGTTTGCAACACTTACGGCCAAAATGTGACACTTGCGACACTAGTCATGACGATAATAGGTCATCATTGAAGTGAGTAATTTTGATGTGTAACAGATTGCCCCCCAAAGTGCGAAGTTAGAAGATGGGAACTGATGACTGAAGTACTTTGTAGACTTTTTCTAACAAGGGTATGGACTCGAAGAACCTAGAAGAAGTTGCACACAACCATCAAACAAATATTATGACATGTTTCAAATGCAAGGCAGGCATACCTATGCTTGGGTGATAAAGAATTGCAATGTATGGCCGCCATAAGATACACTGTGGATCCATAATTATATTAATAAAGAGTATAGCCACCGAAGATACAATGTGGATCTATACTTCCATGACATGAACTCATCGTAGCCACGAAAAATACACTGTGGATATATGAGATGACAAGACATAGCCACGGACCAATACAAAGTGGATCTATGTGAAAGTATATGTGTCAATATTCAAGAGAAACTTCGTCGCAACCTAGGTAAAGTACACATCAGATTGATTACTCAACCCAGGGTCTTCTTACCGATCCTGATGCAATAAGAGTCTAACCATGTGGATAGATGTCCTGATGTCGAACATGGTAGAAACCGCTTGATTACCGGTCAATGATGTAAATCATTAACAAGTGCGATGGAAATCACCATTGATGTCAATGATTCCCAAGGTACCCTAGTACATTCCAGCAAATGTGAATAGATGAGGTGAAGTCAAACATTCGTGGAATCATCTGATCAGAGATCAATGATGTAAACCGAGTGTCAGAAGCGAGGAGGTCTACCATTGAGGCATGCAGGTCCCAAGTTACTAATTGGTTTCTAAGTCTAATTCCCGGATAATGTGTTGAAGTCAATAGGAACAAACTCATCGAAGGAGGGCCTTGATGTATCCCCCATCAATGACATGAAACTGACATAGAGATATAAATTGGTGGATCAAATGAACATGGACTGACACAGGTATTGAAACAGGAAATTTGTGATGGTTGACTCTCAAGGAATATTCTTCTCTTGAACACTGAGGCACAAAATCGAAAACATGACATTGACCAAAACACGATGATGCAATGGATACGGTGAATTTTGTCGGATGACCCAAAGGAGTAAGAAAACTCAGAGGATTGGTTCAGTGCAAAGGTTCAGCGGATTAAAATGCATGCAAAGACAAAGTGTCGTGTTTAAGGGCGACTGTAAGAGTTACTGGTAATGTTCTCAAAAACTACTTGGCTTGCTTCCTTCATTTTTTTCCCCCATCCAGATAGACGAGTACCTCTTTTTGATTTAATGAGCTTGAGGAGGATAACACATGCTCGATATAACTCACCTTCGGTAAGTCCCTCTTCCTTTGTTTAACGAACTGGAAGAAGTAAGGGTTTGGTCCCATATGGTCCCTTCAATGTATGATTGTTTAATGAGTCCAGAGAATGTAAACTCAGTGGTTTTCAATATTTAGATAGTCTGAAAATGACTTAAAGACGACTCCAGTGTTTTCCTTTTTCGTAATGTTAGTCTCACGAGGCCTAAAAAGAGATAAATTATCACTCGAAAGATGCCCTTTCAAACCTTTTAATGAGTGGGAAAGGAAGCAAGATCACTCGGTAATCTTTTCATGTTTAGAGAGTCTGAAAAGATCTTAAAGAAGACTCCAGGGGATTCCTTTTTCGTATATCCATGCGAGCCCGAAAAAGAGATAAAAGGTTGCTCAGTTACATTCTCATGTTTTTACGAGTGTGAGAAAGAACAAAGACTAAGCGCGGTACTCTGCCCCCCAGCTTGAAAGCTAGTGGATTAACTCCATAATGATCATCAAAGGCTGGAGACATGCCCCCCAAGATTCAATTCATTCACTAACTTTGAGGTTGTCACCAATTTCTATACTAGATGGAGAAAAAGGATACAGGTGGATGAAATGAAGGTTCAAATACGAGACCTAACAAAATATTCGACTTGCTATGAGAGGTGGATGTTTCATTTTTTAATGAGATTGACACAGGAAAAGAACTATGCTCAAGGATCCAAGTTCAATCCCCAGAGTTATGTTTCATTTTTTAACAAGCTTTCTACAGAGAAGCAAAACTATGCTTGTAGCCTTTGTTTTATTTTTTAACGACCTTGCCACAGAGAAGAAAAACCATGCTCGTGAATTTTGTTTCATTTAACGAGCTTCCCACATAGAGGAGAAACTATGCTCGTGACCTCTTCTTGATCATGGCTTCCAAGGGATAATGTCCTAGAAGGACACCATGTCAAGGGACAAAACTCGGTCATATCTTCCAAGAGATCTTCACTGGATGGAAGAAGAATGCTCCAGAAGGAACACATGTCTAGGGTCTCGTCAGGTGTAAGGAGAACAGGCTCCAATAGCCCTACCGAAGAGATCACCATGTCAACTACCGGATCTAATTCATCTGAAGTTGAAGTCATGGGAGATAACGCCACATAATTAACCTATGGCAGGGGTGAGACCGACTACATATAAGACCCGTTTAGGGAGGTCATTGGGTTGATGGTCAAGTCAGGGCCAACAAACGAAAGTTGTTCAATAGTCACCATTATTCCATTGTGCAGGAAAGATATAACACGAAAAAGAGTGGACACAATATCTTTCATGGCATAGACATAATCTCTCCCAAGGAGTAAATTGAAATCCAAGGGGTCCTGGACTACCATAACATCAATAAAGATAGTTTTTCCTCCCAAAGTTATAGGAAAATGAGGAAGGAATCCTAAAGGGTGATTGTTTCTTCTGTTAAAAGAGAACAGATTCTGGGTAACTGGCACAAGTTGAGGATAACCCAAAGCTTTCCAAGCAATAGCAGACAAAATACTAACGGACGAACCTTCATCTATTAGCGTCTGAGGAACGTCTCGAACACAAACCTGTACTATAATCTTGAAAGGAATGTGAGAGGGAAGACGAGGTCGAGTTAGAACACCCCAATCAAAAAGGATGGCCTCATTACTTGGAGGGGGTTTTGTTGGAGAGGGAGGAATGCCCCCCGACACGATAGATTATGTATCAACAAGAAAAACGTGGGCAGAATTGGGTTTACTCTCTAGCGGGAGAGTCGGATCGATGGATTATGACATCAAATTGATCACTTGGGTTTCATTCTCCAAGGGGAGAATGGGGTCGACAGGTGGAAATGGATTGACTTCTTCGCTTGAACTCTCTAATGGGAGAGCGGGATTTACCGAAGATGGGATCGGATCAACCACTTTTTCAACTAGTTCAATAAAGGACATGACCAGATTGACGACATGATCAACCGGACTGACCGGGGAAGGGACCGAAGAAACCACTTTGGAACTCGACAAAGGAGGAGTGGGATTGACCATGTTGGCACTCTTCGGATGAAGGGTGGGACTGACTAATAATAGGACTAGATCAGTCACTTGGGTTTCACTTTTCAGATGAAAAGTTGGGCTGATCGATGACGGAACTAGATCAGCTACTTTGGCTAGTGGTTCAACCGAGGATGAAACTATATTGACCACCTGATAAACCGAACTGACCGGGGATGGAACCGGGTTGATCATTCCATCAACTAACGATGGGTTGGGGGAAATCTTACGATAACCAGTTGGAAGTTGAATCTTTTCCAAAAGAGAAGAAGCCTCATCCATATGAGGACAAAGGTGAGAATAATGATCACCTTCACATAGCATGCAAGGAAATTTTAGAGTTTTCTTCTTCTTACCAACCTTAACGTCACTAGTTGACGGGGAGTCACCAGCATGTACATCAGGGGTCGATGACATGGACAACCACATTTCTAATACCTTGGGAAGACCAAGGCAATCCCTCAGAAAGTGCATTCATGAATCAAGTGGTATAGGTCTGGTCTATAAATTCAGGTGGGTAAAAGCACGGAGTGTGGAACCAAGGTTCGGTAGGGTATTGAATAGCGATGTGATAAGTGTATCCCCACTAGTTTTCCTAGTTGAAGCAATAGGTTGGGAAGCACTCCACCATCTCCTAGAGTGGAAGGCAGTAAGGTCTGGTATAAAAGGTGGTGGGACTAAAATGAAAGATAAATAGGGCTCTTCCTTTCCTAGCCAGTGGGTTCAAATTCCTAAATAGTATCTGGCTGACCTAACCGGGTGAAGCTAGTTCGTCCCCCCAGCTCAATAGTGTTGCTACAACAAAGCATTCCTGGCTGAAGCAAGAGGTTGTTGGGCTTTGGGTTTCAAATTCTTCGTTTTAATCTTGTCGACCTCATAAACACTCCCAGTATGATCAACAGTAGTTGGTTTCTTGGATCCAACATCTGATGTAGTTGGAGGCTTGGTCCCTTTCTGATTCTTCTTCTTCTTCTCTTTTTGTTTCTTCTTCGTCTTATCAACCTGGCTACTCGTTTTAGAGATTTCACTAGGGGAAGAAGGAGAAATGGAAGGAGACCTGATGGGTGAAGAAGGAGAAAGGTTGACATGAGGTTGATGTGTGGGTGGTGTGCTTACATCTGAAGCACCTGCATTCGATATCATCGGAGTGGAAAAAAACCATACCGGTAACCCAATTGTGAGACCTAGAAGGCTCAAAGTAGAGATGTAAGGAGGACCAACATTTCCATAAGAAGGAAAAACAAATTTTTCCCCTGGAAAAGGGGTTCCTTCATTGGTCATGTCGGGAACTGATGCCATAAAAATAAATATCCAACCTAGATTCTGCTAGGGAGAACAAACAACACATGCTAAAAATCTAGTAAGCATTCAATCAAACAAAACCTTCTCACAATGAGCACACTAGTTGGTGATGAAATCCAACATTGTGGGAACAAAGTAAGAAGGGGCTGAGATAGAGCGGGTGGAAAAGTTACGTTGATGACATGCTTAACGGACTTACACCTTGGTGCAAGATCCCACACATAATCATGGGTATACCCTCCAAGGAGCCCGAGTGAGTCTAGCCAACGTCGATTCCAAGTACCGTGAAGACTTTCCCCTCCACAGTCACCTTGTGTAAATACCCTAAAGAGATAGGCCACTAAGGTTACCAACTACAATAGTGATGCCTAGGGAAATAGTCGATAGTCTGATCCACGCACAAGGGTAGGGTATCTAGCCTGAAATCAACTTGAAAGGCTTCCACTCACCATTTTGGGTATACCTTCAAGCGACCCCCATGATACGTGCAATCTCTACACCAAGACCAACAAAGCAGGATGATTAACTCTGCTAGTCTCAATGCGACCTCAGGTTTGACCCTTGTGTGAGAAGGGATTCCCATGACAAAACGTAGCAATTGGATTTCACCGCTCCCTAACACAAGATTCTATGTTTGTTTGCAGCTTTGGAAAGTTATCTTTCACACCTATTCCAAATCCCTACAACTAATTTGATGTAGGTTTGCTACCAGAAAATATAAAAATGTCTAATCAATTTTTAGTTTAGCGCTTTATTTTAAGGTTGTTGTTACTCAAAAGGAAAATGGCGTGGACAATATGGTGTTTTGACCGACTCAGAATTTATGCAAATAGATGAATATGCACTCTTTTCATTTCGATGAAAGCTATGCTACGAGAAGGAGAAAAAATCCATCATTACAGATGCACAATGTCCCAAAAAAGTCAAAAACCATGAAATTCCGCTACTTCAAATGTAAGCTAGTTTCACTACCCAAAAGCAAAAATAAATGTATCTTATTTGTTTGATTATAATGTATACATAACTTAAATACAAATACTTCAATTCTCCACTACTTTCAATCAGGAGAAAGAGTCCTATGCAGATGCAAAAGACATGAAGCAAAAGGGCTACAAACAAAGCATGCATTCAACGCAGAGAGGTATGAAAGAAAACAAGTAGAAACTTTTTCTAACAAGAAATAACACCATCAAGGATTCTAAAAACAATCAAGCATTCAAGGAATACAATAGAATGCAGAGAAGAATCCAAGAAATGATAGGGAGAAAGGGAAATCACTCAAAATTGTCCTGTCAAAAAAGAAGCTAGAAAAGTCAATTTCACATTTCTGAAAAAAGGGTTCAAGCTCCAATCAATAAAATAGGGATTAATAAGAATAAAAAACCATAAAAAACAATTCCAAACAACTTCACAAACCAACCACAGACTCTGGGTAAAGATCTATGCAAAATAGGTTGCTAAAGACTAAGCAGAAGAAGGCAAAAACTCTCCAAAAAGAGACTAGCACTCCCTAACAAAAGGGTACAGAGTGTTGCAACGCTCCCTAAAACACTGTAGGGGAGTGCTGGAATTCTAGTATGGCCTGGGGGGGGGAGGGGCGAGCCACCCAGAAATTCAAAAAACAATCAAAAAAAAGAGGAAAAACTCACCCAAAATGCACAAAAATTGGTGAAATTGCTAGTGAAGGTAGGATAAGGCAAATGGATGATGAACAACCAGTAAAAGTGATCTTAAATGTGGTAAAAGGGCATGGACAACCCAAGGAAATAAAAATAGGAGATCGATCCCCAGTGTAGTCGCCAATTTATGTTACAAGAAAATCCCCTTCGGACAAGTGGATTTCCTCTTGGATACTAGACCCCTAAGACCAAGACGGAAAGGTGCTAACATTGGTCACTGACATTCCTTCTAATGAGGCTAAACTAGTTAAGGAAGAAGAAGAAATGAGTATAAATACCTTTTCACTGAATTTTGTCCTTACTCGATCCAGGATGATCTTGATCTCGAACCTCTTCAACGAACCCTGCAATGCAGTGAACAGCAAAGATGAAACATACTTCCTATTCCTATTATGATTAGCTCTGAAATAGATCTATCAAAAAGAAAAAATTCATCAAACATACACGAATTTGAAGGAAATAGTCCAAGCACATATATATATTAATGAAAACAAAGCAAAGTGATTACAACCATATATGTAGATGCAACAGATTCACCAAGCTCTCTTTGTCCATACCCTTTTCTCAAATGATCCACAAACAAAATGCTTGTAACTTCACTGATAAATCTCCCTTACGAGATCATAAGTTTGATGCCTCTAAACTGCCATGTGTCTTTCACCATGAGAAGGCCTCCTTATATAAGCTTGGAGAGACCCAACCACCTTAGATATTCTTGGGATAGGTTGAGGATCCTTCTCCATCAGTTGTGTATCCTCCCTAAGATGTATCCTTGACCTCAAATTCGAATCCAACCAACTCCAGAGATGAGGGGGATTTATCCCTGATTTTCCTCAACAACCCAAAATTTGTTGAAACAGACTAGTGCTCCCCTAAAAGGGTGCACAGAGCATTGCAACGCTCCCCCAAAGAAGGCCAGGGAGTGCTAGCACTCCCTGACAGTGGGTAGGGGAGCGCTGCCCTCCAAAATCCATTTTTGAGTGGTCTATTCCATGGTAAAGGTTTTGTACTCTTAATCAAATGTTTTCTCCTTCTTAAACCAGTCTTTGAAGGTGTCTTAAGTGTCCATGTGATGTCTTTACAGACACGACATAGGCAATATGGCAGTATTATGTTTGCGACACTTGCGGCCAAAACACGACACTAGTCATGATGAAAATAGGTCATCATTGAAGTGAGTAATTTTGATGTGTAGCAGATATGTTAAGAGTTGAGAAGGTAGAAACTATGTAGAAACTTTCTTGGTTGCCTCTGCTAAAATAAATTAATACTGCCACATCCTAGATTTGAAAATCAACAACACCATCTAATAGTAGTTACTGCTCCAATGAATTTGTAATCGATCACGTGGGCCTATAAAGGAATTTTCCATTGATAGTTAGAAACCGATACACTATGTTCATTTGTAGAAGTTAACTCAAGATGTATAGATTTGTTCCTCTATGATAGATATTTTAGTCGCACAT